>JANTCA010016653.1:0-25212 GCA_024741275.1 Chironex yamaguchii | reverse complement strand
AGAAGCTCCCTGAACTTCTTCCAACCAGATCTTATCCTAGCAATAACTGCTTCTTCAACATATATATATATATATATATATATATATAGATATAGATATAGATATAAAAATTACAAGATATAAACACTTTTTAACGTTTCGAATAATTCTCCTTCACAAAACTCTATATATCTATATTGTTTTTCATTTCCATAAACAAAATTGTATTACTACTACACTACAGATCCTCAGGCCTTGCAAAGTTCTAAAGGTGAGATTTAATAATTTTAATGAAAACAAAGAGAAGTGTACAATGTAAAAAAGTATCCAAACCAAAAAACGTTCAACATCTAAAACTTGCTTACTTCCTGGTCAGAGTCATAGTTTGGATCATTTTCATCCTCTCCATCCTGTTCTTCATATATTTCGCCAGGTTTTCCCCACGTGTGTTTTCCACCCGCACCACCTACCACAAATGCATCAAAATATGTTTATGACACTGCCATTAAAACTGTGGATACCAACAAGAAATATATTGCACAAAACTTCGGTTACTTGTTTCCAAGACTAGGCACTTCATTTTCGACTAGAAATATTACGCTCCTTTTCCATCCTTGTTTTTAGTCATTGCAGGTCAGTTGTTGTATCCTGTGGTTACTGGGTTCAATGTGAACTCGGGTTTATGATGAATCCTCAAATTTGATTGCAGGGTTATATCATACATCTTTGATATAATTGGGCAGTAATCTGAAGAAATATGAGGACTGGTCAATCACAATTCTGCCTTATTGCTGACTTCTCGGCCTTGAGCTTTCAAGCAGTGATCTAGCACACTTTAACATGCAGTCCAGATTTACCACTTAAAACTGCTCTATTGCGTGTCTGTTTACTACCGCACACCAAAAATGTCAGAACTGACGTCAACAACAGAGGTTCAAAGATAGACATGCTAAAATCTCCCGTCCAAGACTGGTCATAGCTCGCACACTTTCCATCGAAGAAAAACAATGCTCTTGTTCACGTGGTTGTGCTGGTTTGCTCGTGGTGTATCCTAGAGTGCTTAAAATGTCATTGAACACGCCACTGCTAAGGCAAAGGGCCTCCTCACTAAGAGCTAACGTTGTTGGTAAGGTAACTCTAAACTAGACTCCATTGTTACAGAAAAAACAAGGCAAGTGTAACTCTCGCGATACGACTCAGTCGTCATGGTTTATTGCAACCCTGTATCAATGCTTTTGATAACTTAATTAAAAGTCTTTTTCATCTCCACAACACAGGAGAGGTATATTTTATATCGCAAAAGACGTTGAATTGAAACCTCAGCTAATCTAGACTTTCCTTTTAGACTCGAAACAGTTCAGCTACTCAACTACCAGCTACCTGACTATTATCGACGCATGTCTTTTCCACACAAAGGACTAGAGTGTGTCACATGTTCGATAAGGTCCGCTGCCAAGTCGAGTTTCTCTCTCTCAAAAGTCAGCTCAATAACTTACCTTTCTTTGGCATGCCACGTCCTTTCAGTGTACGCGGTTTACGATCTCGCGATTTATCTTTGGAAAACTTCGTAACTGTCCCAACTTGAACTACCTCTTTTGCTCTTGAGTCTCTTAGAACAGCGGCACTTTCACTCTTGCTTCGACTTCTTCGGCTGTTTCCCTTCCCACGCGAGGCTCCAGAAAGACCATTTACTTTTCCTGTGAACGAACTAGCATGCAACATCTCCTCTGATGCGGTCGGTATAGTTGAGGATGACGATTCCTCCATCTCGGATACTTAGACAGTTACCACGATGCAGACTTCCAAGTTTTATGCCGGAGAGCACGAGGGCGATCTGCACGCAAGACCTTCAAACGTCTGGGCAAGGACAAGGTGTTGTTATTACAGTCCTACAGCCCACAAAGCTCCTCCTCCAGCCCCAATGTAACTGATAACTCCTCTCCACAGACTTGAGTGTTAATTTTTCCACCAAATGGCTCGGATACAATAGACCAAAGAACTTTTTAGCAGAGAATAACACGGCCACCGTTCAACTCATGCCTAGGTACTTGAGCTGTCCAACGTGGAGCAAGTAGTATGTTTACTTCATGTTGTATTAGTCACGTGAACAAAACAATCCAGCTCATTGGGTAAAGGATATTGACGACGGGCAAGAGTTGCTCAGAAGGGATCTGGAACTACAGATGCTTGCCTACAACTTTGGGATAGGCTGATGCTCTTTAAATCCTATCCTTCCTCGAAATGGCAAAATTTGGAAAATTATAAGGACTGTTAATAACTTACAAGGTTCACACAGTAGTTACAATCCAATTTGGCCAAGCCATCATAAACACCAAAGAATATATATACCAACGGAAAGAAAAGATATCTATTTTTTCAACGAGTTCAAAACTTGCGAAAGCTATACGATTGAATATAGACTATGGATAGGGAGTTCTCGACATACAAATAGCTATTTAGAACACGTCCTGCACGCTTTTGTCGAAGTTAATCGAAAGCATGTTGTATTGCACAATCTTTTTATTCTTCAACCGATTCTTTAGATGACGTGTTCTGATGCGCGTGCAATATGTCATGAAACGCAACTTCCACGTCAATGAACGAACTTCGAAATAAGAAAAAACAAACTTGGACATCGTTTCTGTGCGATGTCAGCCACGATCATCACGCTTTCTAAATTTGTTTCCTTGTTTTATTTTACAAAGATGAGGGGTTCAGAATTTCCTCTGTGATAACGTAATTATGCTTAGGTAGAGAAGAACATTTCGTACAGTTTAGTTGTGACTTTTACGTTAAACAGCAAGTGACGATTTCGTTTTTATTTAAAATGCAATGTTCATTTCGGTTATATCGAATGGTTACGACTTTGTAGGTCGAGATTATTGAAAAAGGAAATATTTCTTGTGGAAATAGAGAAAGAGGGTTAATATTTGTTTTCATTCCTTGTACACAGGAACTAATTGTTTTAATCTATGTTTGAATATAGTATACCATCGTTGTTTGCAACTGTAAGTATAAAGCACCTGGAACAAATAAGAAAGCAATGGGCATCTCACTTAATTATTATTAAAGCAAAAATATTTGTAGAAAAATAATGGTCACGAAGGGAGAGAAAAATAATTGCAGATTCGTTTGATAGTCCAGGGAAGGAGAGGTATTTTGAAGCCATCAAAAAACCTGTTCTAATAATTCCGTTAATGAATGAAAAATAAAGAAAGTACAATAGCTTACTCAGACCTTCAGCCCAAAAGTTCTGCTACCCAAACTGCCCAGTAGCTTCCACGAGTGATTTAACTTTCCCAGTTTATCTCTCTTTCATCAAGAAGAATCTGTCTTGGATAGCAGAGCACATGCAAAAATTAAGTAGGCTTAGTTCTCGGTCATGTCAGTGTTGTTTTCGATATCCATTTTGCTAAAGTAATGGCAAGGATGCTCAACGTAAATCAACTTTTTTAATGTCAATCACAAACCAAATTTGCAAGTAAAGAAAATACAATGTTGATCACATCCAAAATAAAAACGTGTGATCACAAAAGGTGATGTTAATGGTCAGGACAAGATACGATAAACAAAGAAAAAAAGCTGACTTCAAGTGAAATTCACTCGAACCTTTCAATGCCTGCATATCTGCATCAGATCCTCCGGTCAAAAAGGTTGGTCCTAGCTCAGTTTTAGACTTCCTTCTTTCAAAGTTTTAAATTTACTCCGACGTGACTCAGACTAAAATCGTAATTTATTCTTCAATTAGTGATTAATATGCATTGGTACCTCTCTCTTCGAAGAAAATATTCATACGCTAAAAACTATATCTTGAACAGATGACGTGTATTTTCTTATCAATACATCCCTATACTTATAAAACCTATACGTTGATTAGAAATACATGAAAGCGGAGGCAGCTCCACAAAAGAACAGATTTACTGGACAAAGAAGAAGGTAAGAGGGAGAAGGATAAACCTTAACTTTACTTTGCCTCTTTAAAAGGAAAGTAACAACTCGATTTTATTTCAGCATCTGATTGTTGACAATAACATCTGAGCCTATTTAATAGATCTTCCCGATACATCGAAATTTAGCTCCCTGGAAATTCCAAATAACCACAACATTTTGTTTTGCTAAGTATGTCAAAGTCTAGACTGGAAATATTTGCATAATAGTTGATTATTGATCACGTTTGGTGGTCACATGTTAAATGCGAACAGAAATAGGAGAACAATGTGAAAGTATCTTGTGACAACAAATCTTGCTTAGCGTTTTTAAAACCCAGGACTTTACGGTTACATAGTCATAAATAGGATATGCGCTGGTGAGTGCAATATTTCAACGGAGTCACAAAAAAACGCGCTACTATCAGGAAACTATACAAGAATAGAGAATAGAAATAACGCCTGGTCAAATGCAAAACAGTATGTTCCTACATACAGACTTTCTGTATGTAACTAATTCTACGTAATTTAACATCTACAAAAACACTGTATGTGATGATGTGACATGTTAAGAAAGGCAGATTGGGGCAAAAAAACTTGAATTAAATGCGCAAGCATTTTAAGTTTGGAAAAGTATTTAATTACTTGCCTTTCGCATTTAAGCACAGTAAGTCTCTTTGAGACAACCTCATCTACATGACGGCTGCTAAGTTAAATACTGTTAAGATATCATAAGAAAAATTGGTCCACATCTTGACAGCTGCTTTGAAGTCTTGATCTATTTTAGTATAGAGCAACATGTTCCAGCTAATAGAATCTGATTTAGTTTTGACATGACTTCGTATGCCTCCTAAAGAAGCCAAGCTAGTCAAGTACAGGTCCCTTTGTTAGGACTTCTATTATATCTTGATCTCTGATTTCAGAACATTTTTCTTTTATGACACAATTAAAAACACAAAGCCACAAACTGATTGAAACCTAATCCAGCAGGAATATGAATCCAAAGATTTTTCAATTTCGGTACACAAGGGTATCTTTTGTTCAACAAGGCAAAGATGAGGTGTGTCTGTCTGAGGGCAAAGCCAGGAAATTCATATTGCAATACCGCTATTCGCGCAGCCTCATTTTCATGCGCCTCAATATCATATTTTCCTCTTAGCCATTTACCTGCTCATTCATACTGGTTCGCGCACCACTTTCCTCCTTGCAACCTCGCTTGCATGTTCCTTACTAGACGCCTGCAGGAAATATTTGCACATTAGCACCCCATACTCTTCATTCTGGCTTTATTGTATCCATGTTACATCGACATATTGTAAACATAACTTTTCCACTGTCGTAGAGATACAAGATTATTATTTGATCGCTCTATTATTGGTACTAGGAACCAGTAATATATATAGGGATATTGCCTCATATCATGCTCAGTTGTTGTTGGTTGGTATTGGAAGCATGTACACTTTGCTCTTATGAAAGGCTTAGTGGTACAAGTTGTTCGATAAAATATGGTTGAGGAAACTATATCTGTGTTTGTTTTTTGTGTGAGTCTGAATTTGAGCCGAACATTTGGCTAGGAACCTGCCACGAAAGGTTTGCAATAGGATCAAAACTTGATCAGAACTTGATCAGGACTTGTAATGGTCGAAATACAAAATATAGGGACATGTTACCACTGAGCTACCGAAACGTTGTTTCGTGGCATTTGGATGTCATTGTTTACTGATTGAGTCACTATACTGCATTAGATACTAAAGTACTTAACTACGAGTTTAGATCATCGAAAGCCAATACCTTGGGAAATAAATCTGTTTCTGCACAACGTTTCTGCCATTTTTATTCAAACATGTTTTGGAGTTTGAAACCAAGGAAAAAGCTTTCCTGTCCACGGAAGCATACTACGAAACATATCTCCTTACAAAGGTGTATGAGGCCGTTGTAACCTTTGCCTCGAAGAGAAGTAGCTATTGCAAAAGCACACAAAGACCTTTTGCTTAACGTTCCGAACTTGGCTTTTAGTGTCGTCACTTAAATACGTTTCTTATCACTACTGGAGGAAGGCCCAGCTGACGTTTTCCTACATTATCAGTGTGCACTCAACGAAGTCCCATTCGTCTGAATATCGTCCATCGTGATGCGAAACTCCAAGCAACGAATTTGCTGTTTGTTGTCTCTTAGTGTTTCTCATTAATATGCTCTATGTGTTTTGACGTATGCATCACTGATCAATAATAGTGTACCACTTATCTATCTATCTATCTATCTATCTATCTATCTATACTTACTATCTCTCTCTCTCTATCTCTCTTTATATATATATATAATATATATATATGTTTGAACAATTTCCTTTTGTTTAAAAAATTGCGACATTACTCTGAAAGCAAACTTAAAGGCTTTTTTCGTCTGACACTCTTTAGAGTATGAATCGTCAGAAAGGAATGAATATCTATATGGCAACCTATTTATACGAAAAATGTAGCAAAACTAGCCAATCCTAGATAAGAAAGGAAACAAAGAAAAAAGAGAAAATGAAGAGACAAAGCTTTAATGGAAGAGTGCGAGTAAAAAACGGACTCTTCCTACCTACAGAGTTCTTGTTTTAATGTAGACGGACTCCAATACACTTCAGAAAATGTTGGTTTATTTCAGAATCGCAAGTTTAGACAGTCATTTTTGCTTTGCAAGCGCAAAATGGGTGTTCTCTAGGAGGAATCAATGTTTGAGTTCAGTGGCTGGAACACGTTGTTTGATCCTATCACCCAAATATGTTCTGAAAACTGTCAGACGAAAAATGCTTTTGAGTTTGTTTTCAGCGCAATGTCGTAAATTTTCAGGGCGTTATATATATATTCATTAAACAATGAACTTCTCATATCAATGTTTTGAACAACCCTTCTCTAGAAGAAATCTGAATTATAAATATATATATGTATAAAACATATATATGTACATATATATATTTATAAAACATATATATGGATATAAAACCGGAGTTTTGATGTGTTTTTCCATCTATTGAATTGTATTTAGAAGGCTTTTGGACAAAATGCCTTTCTTATGAAAAAAAATCCTTCTGAGTATCTTTATTCAAATTTCAAATTGTCAGTTATATTTGTTGATTTATCTAGAGTTGAATAAATGAAACAGAAGAATATAACCTATGCTTTTATTTGCATATGAATAGTGGGCAAAACTATTCCTAATTGACTCATAATGCTTGTAGGTCCCAGTAATAGCAATTAAAAATGTACATAAGGAGAGGTAACTATCAGTGTCGTTCAGTTAATTTTGGTACATGCTCTGTTGTTTGGCGTTAAACAACTGTTGAATTTAATGGGTTGTAGACTCAGTCAACGCCCATAAGTGCGTAAGCTGAGGAAACATATAACTACATCACCTGGTTGCTCCTTGTGTTTCCGTGATAAGTTGTCCGCTGGACGAGTGAAATTGTCATGGCAACCGGATTTTGTGGTGATGTCAAGATAGAGATTGAGAAGCTGGAAGAAGCTGGTTTATCAGTTTTACGAAGTTCGCTTCTGCTAATGGTTAAGTTGTTTCACCAAGCTTTGCTACTGCTTCCTCAAGTTCTTTTGCAGCCGCGATTTTAGTCGCGATCAGCCCTCTGCATCCTGAGGCATGCCTCGATATTCAAGCGTTACAAGCTTTACCAATTACAATCTTTTCGTGGCTAAAGAGATTTTGAAACCTTTTCGGTCATGGAAAAGCACAGTATAAACGCAAGTAAAGTCACACTTTATTATTTATAGGTGCATCTTATTTTGTATAAGGGCATCAGAAAATGCCGACTCCTTACCAAAATTTTGTGAAGTAGTGGTGTTGACTTGCTTATACAAAATTATGCATAATCAATAAGTTAAAGATTAATATTGCCAGGTTTCAAGACAGACCTTTTAAGGCTAAGTCAAGACTAAGCAAAAAAGTTAAAATATCCTAATAAAAGGCACGTTTGCTCCCTTCCTTTCGATAAAAACTGGGGAGTGTTTATCCCCTTTGTCCTCGCTAGGATGTGCCTGGCTTGATAACTTAATTACGAAAGGGAAAGCTAAATTATTGACGACCCTTTCCCTTATATATTTTCCCCTACTCACAGGGCCAAATTCTATACATACTGTTAAGTCACGACTTTAGACTTGATGTGAAAAAAGAACCGGTGTTACACCCTGTATATGGTCATCATAAATACTTCTCAGCGACTCCTATCTATTTTATTTTGATCATTCTAACTAAAATTACGTCTAGAAAAGATAGTTCAAGTTATGTAAGTGTCATTTTTCAAGAGGCACTGTCCTTTTTAGTATTAAAGTATAAAAAGAAATTTGATACGTTAGTATTATTTCGTACTTAAAGCAGTCACTTTACAAAAAGAGTTACGTTTATGTTGTTGGTATTAAACATACCTCCAATATGAGTCTTGCTAAGGTTAACCAGCAAACTGCGGTTTGCGTATTTAAAACATTCCTCACTTCTTATTAATGTGTTTGCTTTTTTCATGCTGAAAAGGCAGTTTTTAACAGCGAAACAGAAGTAAGATCATAATAAACTTCGGATTATTTTGTTCAGCTTGAAAAACAGATAGACAGACGTTCTTCATGTTGAACTAGTACTTAAATAAAAACTGCTGACAAATTCTTACTGACTTAACCCAAATTCTTAACTCTTTTGGCGAGATTTTCTGTTTGAACAATCCTTTTGTGGTACAAAACATAAAAATTGCCTTGAAAATTTGCGACATTGAGCTAAAAGCTTTTGAATACACTTTAGCGCAATGTCGCAGGTTTTCAAGGCCTTTTGCTGTTTATGTGTTCTCGCATATCATAGCAGCATTTTTATAAATCCCAAGGGTCAACAACAATCTTTGCTAGTGCAACCTAATATGAACCCTTATTAAATGAACTCAGCTCAAATTGATATCTGCTGTAAAATAAGAAAAATTGCCACTTCCTTTTTAAGGACTCTTCTAGTCCCATATATGTCCACTGTCTCACATAGCGAATGTTAAAAAATTTAAGATATATTGACGTCAAACGAAAATCACTGAGAGAGTACAGACCTTATACTTTATAGGCTCTGAAATAATCAATGGTAATCATACACAATCATAATTCACATTACCCTCTGTCTTGACGGCGTAAATTTTTTCGCTTTCCATGAAAACAGTGACGTGTAGCAGAAAGTAATGAGGCTACCACCTTTAAACGTCCAAAGTCAACTTCATTGAAGAAAATTAAAGTACTTCCAGCATCTTGTTGCGTCGTTGATTGACGTCTTTCTTAAGCAGAAAACTAGGGACAAAACAACTGCTTTATAGCTTCTAAAAAGGCCTAGACAATGTGCCAAATAATAATCACGAAGTTTCTTGCCAACGTACACAGTGATTAAACGAAGTTGATCCCAACTGAAAATACAAAAAATCTGAGATTAAAAAGGCTTCATCATACATATAAATTAGATTTTCTCTCGCCAAAAGGCGTCATACTCTAATTTTTCTTACTATTCTAGTCGTACTACTCTCATTTATGGATATGTCAAGAGTGTCCTGATAATAATCCTCTTTAATCTTAACGCGTACTTCTCATCACATTAGAAAATATCTACAACTCAATCCATAAAACCAAAGCCATGAAGTTGACACAAAACTAACACTATATTTATGTTTCACTATGTCGCAGGATATATCTACGTGTAAATTTCTGACGAACTTTTCATGTTCTCTGGTGCAAATTTTAACATCTTATATTTAGCAAGTCACATGCTAGGAGAAGTTTACATACCGTATCACCAACTTCTGCAAATTTTGTGGGTGTATGAAGCAGAATGAAATGCAAAATCGACATAGTTACTTTAACCACTGATGGACGATACCCGGTTTCATAGTTCTCAATAGGAAAAATGCAATAAGTCTGAGTCGCATTTCATTAATCAGCATGCGTATGTGGAGTACGTGAAAGTGGAAAGGAAAAAGGGATTGGAGACGAAGAATAATGCCATACTTGCTTAAACCAGCTACTGTCTGACTCTTGTATTAGATTGGCGGACATTCAAGGCAGGAAAGCAAAAGTTTAGTAAAGTTGTAAAAAATTGCACATAATGTTGCTGGGCTGTCATCCATGACAGTACTAAATAGGCCCCACCTTCCTTGACGTCAAAGATTAAACTAGCCATTAAATTCAAGGAGTTAAGGTTGTATTCGGACACAAGTAATAAAAATTGTAATGTGACTAAGTGCTACAATTGATCCATACACCTAGGAGACAAGGCATACGTGTACTGTACGCGAGATTGTGTGTTATCAATGATTCCAAAAGTAGAGGAGAGAAAAGAGCTTTTTTGGCATGAACTAGTTGCAAGTATCAGGTTGGTATACATTAAAAGCATGCGTCCAAACTCAAGACGAAGTCTGCCAGAATCATACCCACATAGTGTTGAATAAATTGAATAAATTCTTAAAATCGAAAGAAATACGAATAGCTATTGATGACAGGACAATTTTGCGAGATAATATGTAATGCAGGAACCAAAGATGAATTAAGATGGAGGAGGAGTCGTGTTGGTCGTGCGTACCCTCTGCATATTTCGAAGATGATAGATCTTGGCAGGCTGAGAGTTATTTGGGTAATTATAATCAAAGATCTCACTGATAATGTGACCTTTGTCCTCAAAGTCCATGAGGACATATTTTAACCTTTGCGTAATGCTGTATAGTCTATGCCAAGTTAATTAAATATGGAAGTGTCTGAATTTCCCAAATGCAGAAATCATAATTTATCACAAATTACAGCGACGCTACCCTTGTATGAGGTAGGGGGAATCCTTGCTCCTCCCCATGCTCTTTAACAAGCGGCAATTCCTTATGTTCTTCTCAGAAAGACGATGAGTGGAAACATAGCTGTTGGCAACATGTGACTGGGGAGATTGTAGCCATCTAGAGCTTCCCTGATCAGCCAACTTTGATAACATGAACCGATGTACTTCAATGCATGTAAGAACACTGCTTTTATTAATAGAATGTGGAAAGATTGAACTTGCGAGTCACATACTGAAGAGCATCTAGTCCACCAATTATATCAGGCTATGTTCTTTTCATGCAAGATACGTATTTGTACTCTTATAAATAGGAAATACAAGATAAATAACGCATGGGTAAATTCTCAAGATTGCATTAAAGCTAACGTTTATTTTTACGCAAGGACTCACTTGGCATCAACATCATACACAGAGTTATAGGACAGTATCTTAACAAGGCTCATTCTTATAGTACTGTCAGCTAAAATGATTTTTAATGTAATAAGCATTGGATATGGATTTTATACATTCAAACTCTTTGTAAACTGATGAAGATTTCTGGTCGATTAGAAAGTTAAAGATTAGAAATGTCGTTTTGCATTCATTTACTATCATTACTCTTCACACTATCACAAATCTAGATACAAATTACAATCGCCTTAGCTGTATATGAATTACTGTGTCGAGGTGAAGCTCGGTATGTAGATCGCACTTCTCAAAAATTAGATGACAGGATCAAACAATCAATATGTGAAACTTTAAGCTATGTTTTTCGTTCTAGAGACAAGTTTGGTTTAATTGGATCTCCATTTTCCCTCTACCAAATGTAAATACTATCCCTCAATGCCCTCACGCCTCAAAAAAAAATCAGTATGTCTGTGAAACAAAAAGTATGCTCCTAATGCATTTCACAGTGAACACGAAGACAAAGTTCGAATTAGATTACAAAGCTTCTTCTTAAATGTGACTAATTACTCAATATGTACACTTAACTCTTTTTGGGCATCCACTCAAAGTAACATGCCTAAAAACATTTTCAACTTTACCGTTCGCTATATTAATAACTTTCTGCCAACGAGTCCAATCTTTCTTACTATGGAATTTTTACTAATGCCGATTGCTGGTCTTTACTTAATGTGTGACTGCCCTTTTCGTGTAGTCTCTGGCTGCAAAATTTAGGGTTGCTTCACATACCGTCAAGACCGTTTTAGATTTGATCACTTTAGAACCGGTAAAGAACACACTAATCTATGCCGAGGTTCCTGGTTTCGTCAGCTCATCAGTGATAACTGAAGATGAAATTACGCCCAGTCCTTCTGCAAACCTTTTAGAATTACTGTTCCAGTAGCTCAATTGTCAGAGTGTTTGCATGCTACGCTGAAGGTCCTGAGTTTGGTCCCCATCTTCAATCAACTTTTTTTCTTAGAATTCCAGCATCTGATGGCAGACAGCTATAAGCAATTTGTCAGAGAGAAAAGGAAAATGAGCAATAAAGAACAAAATAAAAAATTAGCAGAAGTTAAAAGAATCCCATAAATATCTTTACCTTTTGGAACCGAGTGTTACTTTGCCCAATAAATCTGAGCGCAAACTGCAGACGTAAGACTTGACAATAGAGTTTGAAAATCGATATGAACAAGTCAATTTCGTCAATTTACCAATACGCACTTTTGGGATATTTGGTTAAACGTGTGCCGGTTTTATCAACATCTTTAGGAACTTTAGATAAGATAAAAATAAAGAAAACATCCAGAAAATCATTAACGTTACAACACAAACTACCTACTATATATTTTGCCTTAAAAATAAACTATGCACGAATGCCGATCTTATGAAATTTGGAATCCGATTATTATCATATAATCAATAATTATAATCAATAGGTTGCCATATACATATACTTTCCTTTCTGACGTTTCATACTCTGAGGAGTGTCAGACGAAAAAAGCTTTTAAGTATGATTTTAGCGCAATGTCGCAAATTTTCAAGGCGAAATCCGATTATTCTACGTTTGTAACTTCATCAGTTAAACATGATCTTATCACAGATTGTCCAGAATTCAAGTAGCCCGTTACAAGTAAACTGTAAAGTGAGATTTGCAATTGAAAGTTCAAACGAAAAAGTCAGCAAAATTTACACATTCATCATAATTTACATCAGACCTTGAAAAGCTTTGCCGACACAGAATGTCCGAGTCTTTCTAATTAATTAGCTAAGGTGGAATGAAGGAACGGATTAAAAGGATTGAAAACTTACGAATCAACAAAAGGATTGACACTTCTCAACTCAATTCTCTCAAAGCCTGACAAGCAAAATATATTTGCTTAACAAGACACTGTGCAGGTTCATTTTAAATGTACACTCTACAGGTTCATTTTCACAGATTGCCTACTGAAATCATAAGTTTGTAGACAAGCACTTATCCTGGCTCTACCAATAAAATCAAGTTTAAAACTATGGAGCCGTTAATCACCCTACCTCTGTTCTCATTGCTAAGGAAAGTCTCAACCGCACATTTACAGTCTGAAAAGTGTATAACATTTTGCATGAGAAAATCACACACTCCATCACCCTTTTTCTCAATGATAAATTAATAACAGATATTTCGATTACTGATTCTTTTTGATATCGTAGTTGCTATGTTCGCATGTACCTGCGAAAAGGGATTTTATTTGTTACTGTTGATGAAACTTTAAATAAAATTGACTCCATTCCACTTCATCCTGGGAACAAAATTGTTTTGTATTGTTACGTATATTGTATTGTTACTTATTGTCAATATCATGGAATATAACAATTAGTGATATTGCTTTATTTTGCCTAAATCTGTACTTGACATGAAGACCCATGGCTATTTCCCAAGGTGTTTCGAAATTCTACCCATTCGTTCTTTTCGTATAGCAGTTGGAAGCAAGTTGATGGACTCGTTTTCTTTGACCTACAACTTTTACACAACGATTATGAAGGACATGGTAGTAGTCCTGATACCTGCAATGTCTTTGATGTTTGTAAGTCTGTCAATGGTCAATGTAATTGCTTTCAATTCACTTGATGGGTGATCGTAAAGAGAAGAAATTTAATGCTCCCAATACCTTAACATCAGCGTGTGATTGTTATAGCTATGATGAAGTAACCACAACATTGTTTCAAATAAACGTTTGTTACCTCGTAGTACCTATCATTTCAATATTTGCTACCTGAACCATTGAATTAGAAAACAGAAAAATCAGAAAATAGTAACAATGCCTAACGCTTCTCAAACTTTGAAATATATGGTCCCTAGCCGTGCTAACAACTTACGTTAAGGATGTTACGACTGGCAAAACGATTTTGTTTTTACAACCAGTGCTGATTTTTTAAGCCCCAAAGTAAATTCTTAGAATGAAAAAATTTACAGCAACATCGATGGCTTATTATCACCAGCTCTGACGACTGTAAATAGCCTAGATCCTGATATGTTGGTGTAAGAGTTTATTAGACGTGCCAGAATTAACAGATGGAATTGAAACAAATTGTCATACCAATTATTTGCAAAGTACACTTCAAAACCTTTGAGAATGAGTGCAGTCGGAGATATGGCAGAGGACAGTGTCTGTTTCCTACATATGTTGAAACTTCACGAAATAGACGATCATCATTATTTGTTACGTCAAATGTTTGGCTGCGCAACAAGGTCTACATATTTCATTTTCTGTGCTCATGATGAGTATCAGACTAAACCCAGACATTTATTTTGGCAATTATGGTACAGTTGTGTTATTACAATAAATGGTTTACATTGTATTCAGTTTGAATATGACTTCCAGTAAGTGAGTATACAAATGCAAGACGAGGAATAAAAATATCATTGTCACTTATTGTCGATTTTAGGCCACGTGTAAGGGGACATTTGATACCTTACCTCACATTGCACTACAATATTCGTGGTCTTAATACTACTTGGATAATAACTACACTTGCTTCTAAATATCACTAGTTTTCAAATGATGGCTAGAGCTTTCTGTTAGTGTTACTCGTAACAACGCCGTACTCATCAAGATAAATTTAACTGTGGTTGATTCATCCTCACAATTTCGTTAGGGGTTAGATAAAGAGAAGAAAACGTCGCAAGAAGTTGTTGATTGCGACCAAACTTTCATATTTGAAGATAACAGACATTGAAAATCATACATGATTCTTACAAAATCAACAAATTACTTATTGAAGAAATCACTCACCACAAGAAAGATGGTGTAAAAAACATCCTTATCTCGCAAGATTTCATTATGAAAGCTTTAACATAAGAAACTGTACCAATGACATAAAGCACTAGATTCCTTATTGAGAAACTTTCATGACTTTGCGTTATGAGATCATAGTAACAGTTTACGGTTTATCAGTTTATCGCAACAGTACAAAAATTAACCACACTATGTATATCAAGACATGAATTCATTAAGACAAGGTATTAGCATTCAGCTTATGCTGCACGGTTTTATCACAAGTATGCTTTCTATAAAGGAGTCCCAAATTTCCTGTGTTATCACCAAGATCAACAAGCAGACATGTCGAATAAGTATGACGACCGCAATCGTGCCAACACGTTTCAGCGGTAAGACAATCAAGCCTTATGTGTTTCTGGCAACGCTCTTCCTCCAATGAAAGGAAAATAAATGCGAGCAAAGCTAATTTGGGTTTGAAAATCACGGATGCTATCTGGTTCATCTCCGTGATGAGTCAGTGGAGGTAATCATGTGTTGACGGCATCAGTGTTCCTATGCATACTAGTGTCCATTGCAGATGCACCTTCTCGATGTTTATGTCAAACGGATACCGCAAGCTCTCGTGGGAAAAACAAAGCAGATTATCCTCTTCCATTCACCAAACAGAACCAGCTCCAACTAGTCGGTGTGTGAGAGTCCATTCTAGTTGGAAATCACGCTTGAGGTCACTACAATTTCTTCTTAAAATCGTAGTGAAGACAAGGTAGGACGAAGGTAAAGTACCCCAGTTTCTACCGAAGCTTTGCCTTAGGACTCACCCCTTTTCCTCCTTACTGACATATCTTTGTGGTACACTTGTTTCCTAACAGAGAAAAAGATGTTTAACAATGTACAAAAATCTTAAAAGAAGCTGAAAAAAGACACGCATTTCCTCGTTAATGCCGCCGTGTTAATCTTGAAATTACAAATTTGAAAATATAGTTTTCAAAGGCAAAATTTATAAAAATCTGAAGTCTCAATTAAACGTCCTCAGATTATCAAATGATGCTTGATATTAAGGCGTCTAACAGAGATCAGCACTTACTCAAGATCCCGTGTTCTATTAATGAAATATGGTAAAAATGTTTGGTCTATTTGCAATGGATTATCAATGACAAGGATTGTATTAGAAAGACGGCCTATAAGAACACAATCGAGTACACTTAAACCTGATAACGCGATCAATTGTGCCTTCAGATAATCACTCCTTGCCACTTCTTTAAACAACACAAAATTTTACAACCAACTTGCCAACTACATTTCAGCGAAAGATTTAGTAAAACTGCAAGACTACTGTCTTACCTTCAGTGAATTATATTCTCTAACCAGTTCGATGTAGTCTTGTTCAAACTTAGATGCAACCTGTCCAACTCGTGTGATCCAATACTGCTGCAGTTGCATGGCGCTATTGATTCCAACCTCCTGCAATGTATGCTCTAAGGCAGCCTTATCAGAAAAAAAGTTGAAACATCAATAATAAGTGAATACAAAGCATTCCACAAATAAGACAATCATCAATATTACTAAGCTGCTCAACAGAAGACTGCCGCCTCAGCAAGTGACCATCGGTTTCCAGTGTATGAGATGGTTCACCTTATAAAGTGAAAAGTTGATTCTTCGGGATTCGTGTTCTTTGCAATTGCTGAATCAAGAATGGTAACTATAAAAAGACATGAGTAAATATTCAACAGTTGGCAATTCACATACGGAAAGCCTGAACTGCACCAAATGGAAATGCTCATACAATTGATAGACCTGTGCAATGCTTGACAAAGCAATGGCACACCATGAAATACCCATTACGATTAAAGGTATAAGCATAGTTTTATTAATGAATGAATACAGTCAATACAGTAGGAAACCCAAAGAAATGTAAAGTACCAGACTAGACGATGAATTTTATCTGCGTTGCATTTCTGTATGTGTACAACATAACAATATTTGTTTTCTGTTCCTGAAGAACTTAAACAATTGGCATCACAATGAACCAGTGTACATAGCCAAGACAAATAGAATCAAAAAATTGTTTCAGAAGGTTGTCGACCTATCCTAGTAGTGACTACCCAATAAAAGGGACATAGCTACATATCAAAGATCGGAACAAGTATTAACAAATCTGTATATTCAACATAAATACTCCCATTACAAGTGACCGTGGCAAAGCTTTTCAACACCAAAAGCTATTAGCAGCCAGATATGTCACTGCTAATACTCTTCAGCATTCCATCTTAATGATAAAACCTACACATAATTACATTCAAGAATACAGATATATACCAGCAGCTGATCCACATTATCTTTTCCTCCTGAACGTTCATGAGTGCGCTTGAAGAGGACACAAAGTGTTGTAAAGTAATCACTAGCAACATCCGTAAGTGCTTGTAAGGACACATCAATGGCATCTAAAAGAAA
Source organism: Chironex yamaguchii (assembly GCA_024741275.1). Taxonomy (NCBI): domain Eukaryota; kingdom Metazoa; phylum Cnidaria; class Cubozoa; order Chirodropida; family Chirodropidae; genus Chironex; species Chironex yamaguchii. Next base: position 7,850 of record JANTCA010016653.1, on the reverse strand, counting down.
CATGATAATGCTATATATACTCTACTTTTACAGATTCACTATAAAAGCATGTTTGCTTCTAAGTATCCTACAAAGTCTGCTGCCAAGGCAATTTTGCAAAATACGGTTTCAAATGGTGAATTATAGTAATAGAACGGTAACCTTACTGCATTGGATGTCAAAGTGATTGCAAGTTATTCAAAATTTATACTTCATAATCCCTATTAATGTATGTTTGCTACTACGCTCACTGCAACGAACCAAATACAGCTATACCTTTCAAACTATACAAGTGCTAGTAATGCCTACAAAATCCCATCACTGTAGCCTGCTCAGAAAATTGTTCACAGCAAAACAATTGTAAAGTTTCAGTAATCACTATGATATACAATGCACTGATATATCTCATAGCTGAACAATCTTTTTGTGGCACAAAACTTGAAAATCGCCTTGAAAATTTATGACATTGCGCTATAAACATGCTTAAAACAACCAAAAGATGTCCGTTTATTTTCGCTATGTTGATGACAATTTTGCCATCTTTAAAACAGAGCTGGAATGTGACAGGTTTTTCAAAAAACTTAGCCAGTTACGTCCAGCTCTCAAATTCATGGTTGAAAAGGCACAAGACAGTTTCTTATCTTTTCTTGCCGTTTTGGTGGGAAAAACTAACTTTAATTTGTTACAACAGTTTACCAAAAAGCTTCTTTTATTGGTCAGTAAATTTGTTTGGATTGTTTTTGGCCAAAAAGAGGAAAATCAACCTCATCAGAACACTTGCCAATAGAGCACTTTCTTTCTGTTGAAAATCTACATTAAATTCAGAAGGGAAAATAAAGTCTATTCTCCTTGAAAATGGGTATCCACAGGATGTTGTTTCTACAATTCTTTGAGAAAAGTTCACTGTTTTCGCAAGCGAAAAACCATTTGGGCCTCAAAAATGTCCTGCATACTTAAAACTTCTTTGACTAGGCAATGTTTCTATCCCCATACTAACACAGATTAAAAAAGCCATATACATATACTTTCATTTCTGATGATTCATACTCTGAAGAGTGTCGGAAAAAAAGCTTTTAAGAATGTTTTTATCATCGATTATCTGATATCTGATATTTGTTAGAGTTGAAAATGATTTGCTTTTATAACCTTCTGTGGCCCTGTCCTACACAGGACAAAGTTGACAAAATAAATTTTGTTGGTTAGTCTCCTGGTTTACAGTCATTCATTTAGCAGTTTTCATGTTTGTCAGTATACATGGGGAAATAACTTTTACAAAAACGACACTTCCCCTGGTGCTGAATAAACTGAACAACTGAATAACGCACTAACTGATCTGTAAGTAGATGAAGGAGGGAATTGCCCCAGTAAAGTTCTTATGGATAAGGGTGACTTATAAGAGGCAAAGGTAAACTTTTCTTGGCTGGTAGCACAAGCCCTAGTTGGGACTTAATTCCTAAGACCCTGCACTTGTTATCTGTTTGTACTGATATCATTCACTTCTTTTCTTAATACTGTATCCAACTATGCATATGTTTATTTCACTTTACAGTGCTTTTAAATCAAGATCTGTATCAGTTTATCAGTTTAAACATACCTTACACTACCATATCCAGAACATGTATTATAACAAAGTGTTTGACAACAAATCGAGATGGAGACCACACAAAAAATTCTCTACTCACTTTCAAATCCTGAATGTGCACATACAGCTGCAACAGACTTTAAGAGCAACTGATGGTTAACCAATGGATCAATTTCTAGGTTAGTTTCCTCAAGATGTTTAAACGATAGAGGAGGGATGTAAGAACAGTTGTCAGGGTCTGTAACTGCTGGAAACAATGGTCGTGGTATTGTCTTATCCTTCAACTTTCCTTCACTGGAACAAAACCTCTTAGGTGGAGGAGGTGGTGATGGTAATGAGGACCCTTCTGATGATCCTTTCTATAAAAAAAGGAAACTGATTGGCACTTATGGTGGATGCATATTACCTACAATACGGTGTATTGCAATAACTACAAAATAAAAACAATATGTACAGTAAATTACATTGTCTCTTAGCATCACATGTTTGCTTTGGTCAGCTCACTCTACTGACAATTGAAGTATTGAAGAATGAGTATTTTGTTATAATCATCCTCTTTCCATCTCTGTTTTTGCATGTTCCTCCTTCCTTTCTTTATATCCCAGCTTTCAATTTTACATCTAAAGATAGGGGCTGGAATCCAACTCCAGATATGTCACAATAAATGCCATGCGTTCTTGTCCAACTGTAGGAAATTTTAAGATGTTACACTGTTTGGAATACTAATGCTTCTGCAAGAATCCTCTGTACAGGTAAAAGTATTTGAGTCACTGAATAATTACAGTAACCAGGATGGATTTATCAAAAAACATGTGTAGATAAAAGAAAGGTTAACATGGAAATGGTAAATGACAAATGCTCATAACAAATAAGAATTGAAATTAGTAGGCCATGAAGCTTAAAGGGATAAAAATATAGCAAATTGATTTCAACTAAACACATCCAAGAAATACAGCAAAGATAAAAAGTACAAAATAGCACCACAAACCATGATCTCCACTTGATGGGAATGTGCTGCTGAAAGCATACATCTCATTTTTCTTTTATGATGTTGTAATTCAATGCTATGTAGTAAGTGATTTTGGTCAGCAGAATCTTTTGGTGGGAGAAGAACATGGGAAAAAGCCTGCATTTTCTTCTTGCTGAAACAAACAAGACAAAAGTTAAAACCAAACAGCACAACTTTTTGTGCATACTGCAAAGGGACCATTCACAAATGATGTCAACCACTTACAGGGGGAAGGGCGGTACCAAAATGTCGACAAAAGTTGACAATATTTTTGGGACTGAGGGGTGAGAGGAGGGTGAAAGCTGATGTCATTGTTGAAAAAATGCAATGGTTCTAAAAGCTTAAACCTTCTCTTAACTCACTCAGGAGTTTATAAACAACCTTTTCACTATGTCAGTTGTTGGCTGCTGTGTCTATTCATCTGTCCAGGAATTTTGTGGAAAAATTGAAAATCGTAAACCTTAATGCCATTTGCCTCAAATTGTTCACCATCGTAAATGAGCCGCCGTATGGGAAAACTCATTAAGTGATCAGTGGAGTGAACATGATGTTATTAATTGGATGAACTACATGTCAAAAATATGTATTCAGACAACACATCACAAACAAACTGGTGTGTTGCCATCATCATTACCACTTCCTTGTCAACCCATAAACAACTCCAGATATGGAGAGATTTTCCTACGCATGCTGACTGGCAAGTAAAGCAGTGTATGAAGATTACCTGCTCCTGCTGTGCTACAATTTTGTTTATCAGCCTGCCTAACCTTTCAAATGTGTTCCAGCACATACTCTGTGATTAGGGAGTGAAAATATTCAAACCGAGAAATATCTTCCCTAGTTGGTAAGTATAAATGGTGGGAATGGAAGGAAGGCAACTGTGGTTCAATTTTGTTAAGGAGCAAAACCACTGGACTCCAAATGGTGTGTAGCATTAAAATGTGTGAAGATAAGAGCTTTGGTTGTTCATCTTGATGATAGGGGTCAGTTTTATGGTCAATTTTTTGGTTTCAGGTGGTCATAAGTATTTTCATTTTTTGTGTGGTTGTTGTTTGCTTAGCTTGGCTTTGCTGCACCAGCTTTAAATTACTTCCGTTAAAAACAGCGGAATTGGTATAAACCATGTCAAATATTGACTGAAGTGGCAGACAGTGCATTTTCATAATTTTGTCTACTCAATAGGATTGCAACAGGTTTTGATAAACAGGAAGCTTGCTTTTTCTTCCTTTTTAAAAATATTCATTCCTTTTGTGTCCCATTGCGTTTTTCACAGAACTGACCTGATTGACAAAACTATTTTTAAAATACAATCAGTTCTTTTTTAAATGATATGGAGAAACCCAAAAAGAATGTGAAAGAAAAAGACCAGTAGTACCAAACTCTATTCCGAGTGGTGTGAAAGCATATCCTCAATCATCAAAGGTCAAAGTACAAAAGATTTGTAAAGAGCACTGGAATGCAATCAAAGCTGGAAATAAAACATTTGATCATGTTGCCAAGCACTTCAAGGAGAAACAGTTGAAAAATAAGTCAAAGAATATTTTTGACGCCATTGAAAGTTTTTTTAAAGTGTAAAAAACAGAAAGGTTCAATTGAAAGGTTATTTCAAGCAACAGTGTTTTTTCTCTTAAATTTCACATTTCACTAGGAGGTACTTTTATCACTCCTGCTTCAACCTTCTAACCCCTGATAGTTAGAAACCCACAAATTAAAAACATAGTGTCAATATTCTATCTTCGTCTGCTGAAAAAGTTCACGGAAAAAGTGCCAAAAGTTAACATCAACTTTGTGGGGGGAGGGGGGTCAGAAATCCAAAAGTTGACAAGAGTTGACAAGAGGGGAGGAGGAGGGAAAATGGTGAAAAAGTGGTTGACGTCATTTGTGAACGATCCCAAAGCATAAAAAAATAATGCACATGTTATCAAAGCTTGTGACTGAAAGTTGATTGTTAAAAGTATAAAAATGAAGATGTATAAACTGGCATGATCCAACACCACTGTGTCAAATCAGGACCTCACAACTGCAAACAGGACATCTTTGCCTCATAGGCTAATTGATAGAGTACCCCAAAGAATAATGATTATGCAAAATAAGTAACCAATTTAAACAAAAAATATTCATATTCACAAAAAAATCACATTGACCTAGTAAATTTAATTTCTTCTATCATTGTTAAACATGGTCTTGATAAAAGTGCTCCCTGGCAAACATGCCTACCCTAATAACCTTCCACGGTGAAGTCAAAATTGCCTAGCAAGTGATGCAATGAACCACGCAAGGGTTATACTACATACACCAGTCCAAGTGATTGACATTGTTAGTTGCTGTCAGTATTTTTGGAGAAATCAATACACCAAAGTGTGTGTGTTTGTATTTGTGTTATTGTAAGATATTACACTTTCAGTGACTTTTGTTTGAGGAGGTAGTGATGCTGGTAAGTATCTATCAAAAGTGGGTCTTTTTGATAGTAGTTAAAATGATTTGTCAAAAATAATACAGGTTGGCAATATTAAATTTATAACAAATGGACTTATTTTCCAACTTTCAGGTAACATAAAAATTGCTGAAGTTTATAGGGTAGTGTAACTTCTTATTGCAAAAGAGTTAAATATTGTGAATGAAAGTAATTCTCACTAAAGATTCCATAGTTTTGAAGCCTGTTTGCAAAGAATTTAAAAAAAGAACAGTAATGCAGACAAGGTAAAGGAAATTTTAGATGACACTTAGTTTAAGTTTCGATCCTACAACAACAAACAGCGACACACAACATAAGAAAAAAATAAAAAACGAGAAAACAGGCATAGGAAAAACATGTGAGGTCATTAAAGGTAGAGAAAAAGTTGAAGATTGAAGTCAATGAATTACACAAAGCAATAATACTTATGCCATACTTCAGGATTTTTAACTACCATTTCTAGCCATCAATGCAGAATTTCAACAAAGAAGGGGTTTTAAGTTTTGGATTCGGAATATTTTTATTCTTATAAACTAACCGATAAGATAAAGCAATTAAATGCTGCACAGACCAGAACAAAATACTTACTCTTTATTTGTTGCCTTGCATTGTGAAGATGGCTGATGAAGAGGTGGCAGTTCAAAGTTCAAACAGTTTTCCTTGAAATTATACTGTGTATACCTTAATGCGTCTGATTTGCTTGAATATGACGAGTTATCATCGAGTTCTCCCCAGTTCCTTGGTTCATTCATGTTTCTTAAAATCGGACGTTATCAGGAACGATACGTGATCCCCAAAACTTCGTGTTTAGAACTCACCATCTACCCTTGGCTCAAATTGACACAGGATCAAGAGTAGGTAACAACATTTCCGTTCATCCCGGGAGGTACGCTACGAATGGTGGCAACTGGTGCAACTCTAGGCACAGGAGATGCCAAAGATTGATAGTTTTAATGAACGACGTAGATATATTTACCAGAGAAATTCTGTAGTTTGTTAGCTTGACTTGTACATTTGTAGACTATCGAAAGTGAGGCCACTTAATAATTGCTCTAAATGTGTACCAATCAATGAGGTATAAGAAAAGCTTTTTTTATATCTCATTGCTACCAATAAGGTCCAATAAGGATTTATTTATGTCTGTGGGTATAACAAAGGCTTTTCCAATGAAAAATAAGAAAATATTTTCTTATATCTCATTGGGCTTTTCTTATATCTCATTGATGTCTACCAATTTCGTGAGAAGAAATGGAATGAGTGCCTACTGTTCTTTAGCTGAGGCTACATAAATCGCAGCGGCCATGTTGTTGTGACCACCTCGGACTCCTTGTTGTCTTGTTTGCGACAGGGGAATTTTGAGTTCAGGCTTTCTTGCCTGATGACGTGGAGGGTACTAAAAAGTAAACAGACCTATTTAACAAAGTTCGTTGTACTTCCATAAAGCTCGTTTGGCCAGTGGCAGAGCCACCGGGAGAAAGGAGAGACTTCTACTCGCACTTTTTTCTAAAGATGGTCACAGATATTCTGAATTGCTAACTTGAATAAAGCTTTTGTCAAGATGTAATCATTGTCAAGACCTCGCTGTTCTTATAAGTAAAGAGATTCGTAATGGAAAGCAGATTGTTACCTAACAGAAAAACAATACATTGAGTTAAATTAGGGACCCTTTTTCATCTGTTTAAGAAAATACAAATCTTTGGGGATTAAAGCCAGTTCTAGACCAGCTATTAACCAGATTTGCAAATAAGTTTATATTCTCCTACTACTTAAGAATTTGCTTTTGGCTTTTTAATCATCGTTTTTGTACATTCTAAAAATCAAACTTTATCAATTAGGTTTTCTTGCATTATCTTAAGTAGGTTCCTTTTTCTTGATTTCTCTCTTTATGCCACATTAGCCAGAATGCCACCAATTCCAAGGTATTTGCACTAAAGCTTCCTTGGGTTGTCCATTGGTAGCCAGGCCCACCGAGAACCAGCTCGAGCGCTGGAGCTATAAACAACACGTGCTATTGTGGGCTTCAAATATTAAAGCTAGACTAAAACAAACTTAAATTTTTGCAGCAACTGAATTTATCTATGAAAAACCAGCAGCGCAATCTACCTCAATGGCAGCATAGGAGACTGGTTCAGGACATCAATAGGAATTTGGCAGGGCTGTCTACTCTCGCCTACTCTCTTTAATATCTTCTTAGAGAGAACGATGGCTGACGCACTAGAAGACCATGAAGGATCACTCAGCTTCGGGGGTTGAACAATTACCAACTTGAGATGATATTGATGAACTGGTAGAGGAAAAACAAGAACTGGTCAATTTAGTTCGATAAATCCTCCACAGCTTTCGGCATGAAAATCAGCACGGAAAAGACAAAACTAATGACAAACAACACAAACGGCATCAGCATGGAAGTCAAGATAAGAGGAAAGAAGCTCGAAACAGTCCAGCGCTTCAAATATTTTGGGGTAGTCATCAGTGACGAAGAATCAGAGCCTAAAGTCCTAGCCAGAATCGCACAGACAACACAAGCGTTGATCAAATTGAGAGCAATCTGGAAGGATAGAAACATCGCGATCTACTCCAAAATCAGGCTCATGCGCTCGCTAGTCACCTCCACATTCTTATATGCCTATGAGTCCTGGACCTTAACAGCCGATCTTGAAAGAAGAATATAGACAACGAAGATGAAGTGCTTCCGATAGATATTAAACATCTCCTGGAGGGACCACGTCACAAATGAAGAAGTCCGTAAGGGCCGGGTTAGACGATCACTTTTTGCCATCACTTTTTTTGATATTGGACCAACACGTTGAAAAGTGATCGTGTAA
>JANTCA010016642.1:0-25213 GCA_024741275.1 Chironex yamaguchii | reverse complement strand
CTAATTGGATAACAGATAGTTGATGATCCTGATATACACTGATACAATTAGTTACAATATGTCAGACAAATTTTTAAGGTTGCTTCTGCATCCAAAAGATCTTACAAAGACCTTTGAAATGATACCTACATCTTGAATCTATGATATATATATATATGTATACAATACAACCAACACTCACCAATAGTGTACAGCATTTTTATGACTCAAAAACACACCATTCTCTCATGTTTCTATTTTACCTCCATCAGAATATACGTATATACAAATACACAACCAAAGATATAAAGGTTTAAAGTGCAGAATTGACACAAAAATTTGGTATTGTCATTCCTATGAAAATCACGATAACAGCACGCCCTGAAAATGACATTGTGTGGCGTCACCATGTGAAGCATATAAGAGCTACCATCTTGATTCCTCCTATTGGACCGCTGAAAATGAACCCAAAACAATAGACCACGCATTCTAGTCCTCTTAATTCTATGGTGCTAGGAATCATCTTGTCAAATCGAGTCTGATCAGGTGAAGCAATATGAAAGTGAAGCGCAGTATTGGAAGCAATTCCGCAAAGAATAGTCAGTGCTATAAAAGTACTTAGTGCATACATGTGATGATTTTTTTTTCAGCAATGAGGGAGATCGGCTGTTGAAAAGAGGGACATTTGGGTGCCAACATAGGAGATGTATGCGGACGGAAAATTTTATTGCTACGTGATGCAATGTTAATCGGTTCAAACACAATGGTATATTTAACCCTTTCATTGTCTTTACAAGTCAGTATAAATATATGAATGACAAAGTAAGCTAATAACAAAAAATATTCTGTTATACACTGTAGCCAGTGTACATTCATCCATTAAACCTTTGCTAATAGTGTAGATCCAGATGTCACAGCCTATAAGCCGTCTCATTTTGGAATGCACTTTTTGCAATATGAGTTAATAAGATCTGTCCAGTGTTTAAAATATGCATAAAACTTAATAATATGACAAAAATAAACTTATTTTTTGCATTTTTGATACTGCAAGTGCATCAAAAGTATTCATATGGGAAAGAGGTACAGCAGTGTAATATATCAGTGTATACTCCTACCAAACAAGTCCAACGACAATACATCAGCATTGTCTTCAATGAAAAGACTTCATTGGTTTATCCTTTTGCATTCAAATGCGTCTATGCTTTGTTCCAAGCTGTTTTTTTCTTCAAAGGAGTTGGAAACCAGGCATAGGCATTGAATGGAAAAGTGTTAAGGATGTACATTGTATAGTGAAAACATGACTCGTTCACTAAACGCACAAATCAAGCGTGTAGTTATGTACACAGAGTAAAAAATTGGTTGGCGAAAATTATATTTTGAAATTTTGAGAAATCGGGAGATTTCTGCTCCCTTGCGAGGGCTGCGGGAGTTGGCCTTCAGTGCGGGAGTCTCCTGGTCATTCCGAGAGGAATCACATGTATACTAGATAAACTGATAGGGTCATCAAACAATGGCAATTACCTTGAAATACTGAGAAATAATGACACAGTTCCTGCTGAACTTATCCATAAATGTGTCAACATAAACTAAATTGAACTACAACCACGTGCCCATGGTAGTCTTAATCGACCTCTGAAACTTGGTTAAACAAGTTGCAGACTTGGTTTAAACTTATCTTTCCAGGGGTTTGCACAGTTGAAATATTTTTATCCCTGTGAACCAGCCCCCGCGAGCTGAATTTGCTGATTGGCTTTTCTTTAATTTCTTTTTCAGTAGTAGATACGTTGTTGTGGTATAGGGACGTCGAATAATTGAATTGTTTCAACTTTGGATTAAAAAAACTTTGAGTTTTGTGCTGGACCGCTATCACCCGAATGAGTGGAAACTTAATACAGTGTAAACGTCATGTTTTTGAGGTGTTTTTGAGTTTGACCTTGAAATGGAGGAAAATGTCCCAAAATTTTCGTAAGCATACTAGTACTCTTGTCAGTATTTAATTAGATTTTTAGGACAAAAACCACCCATAAACTTTTAAATTGAAAGAGGTAGAATTGAAATCTACTCTTTCTATAGAATATGTAAGGCAGTTGATGTAGCTATGGACAGTGTAAAATGTCAATAAATGGTGTGGCAAATACGATTTATGTGCCTTGGTAATTGGATCAACTCGAAAATTTTGTCTGTTAGTAGAGATAAACAGCTAATTTTAGCAAGATGCAAAATAAAAATATTATTCATAATAATGTACTCCGACTCCGACTCCAGAGTCCACTGACCTATCAAAATCCAACTGCGATTCCCGAATCCACTGACCTATCAAAATCCAGCTGCGACTCCCGAATCTACTGACCTATCAAAATCCAGCTGCGAGTCCCGACTCCTTTAAATCGCCATAAATAGACTCTGACTGCTATCAAAATCCCCCGAACCCACAGCTACAACTCCACTAGACCCCTGACTGTAGATAAGTACCAGTTTAATTCTGATGTTTCCTTGATTCTGGTTTCAAATATGTTGGTTGAAAAAATACGATAATGGTAGTTAGTAGTATAAGGAGATTGCAGCCATTTGCAGATGTTCCGACTGTGTTTCCTGACTCCAACCATATTTGTAATTCAACTCCAATTTATGACTCCTACTTCTTCCAAAATCCCGATTCCACGACTCCTATTTTTGACTCCGTCACTACAGTCTTGTTTGTAACTTTACCGCCAAGTTTGAAAAAGACCAGATTTACGCCCCAAATTTTATACCTACAAATCCATAATCATGCAGTAGAGGAACCAACACAAGAAACTGCGATAGTTATCGAGGGCTGGACAAGATTATGGTTAAACGTAGAAAACATACTCACCTACGATTGACGTCAAAAGGTTGGCCAAAGTTTGGTATCATACAGGAGTAGAAACTTGTAAAAAGTGAGCCCGAAATGGCTCTCTCTAGGATTTTAAGCTATGGATTCTAAGTTAAATAGGGTAAACAAGAAGAAGGGATCCCCTTTTTTGGAAATTCACATTTTGGAAATGATTGTGCACTTTTAATTGTGCACCTCCTGAGCTACAATTTTTTATATATAGAAACAGTTGTGTAAGATACATGAAGTTCAAATCTGGTAGAAATTGGGAAACATTTATGAGACATGGGCAGACTGAATTCCTTAAGATCACATAATTTTTTAACAGTGAAGACTTACAAAACTCTCGAAAACTTTGAAAGAGGAATTGACAGAAAGACAAGTTAATAAAATTCTATGCTTATTTGTGTTAAAATTTCTTGATATTCTGTTCACCCTTATTTTATTCATTAACAAAAAAATTGTATTTCTAAAACCTAAATAATAGGATTTGATAGTGAATACTGCTTTGACTTCACTTACATCCTTTCTTGTTCTGAAAATGGAAACAGGCATTCTAATGTCTTCAACGATAAGCAAATGCCTAAACACGAATTTCCTTAAAATTTTAACTGAGCCATTTTTTAGAAACATTGCTGGATGAAAATAGGAAAATATTAAGGAAACAATAAGGCTTGACGTAAAGTTCATGTTTCTTGTAAAAATAACCGTGTATGTATTATTGTCAGGAAGGGCAAGTAGCACCATTTCACTCTGAATGGTTTGAGGAGGAAGTTGATATTACATTTCAGAACAAAAAGCATACATTGAGCAAGACAAGCTCTGAGTAACTCAATGTTTGAAAATCATTTTATATTTCAATGAATAGTAAATATACTTATCAAGTGCTCTTGGAAACAGCAAGCGAAATATTAATAACAAGGAGTTTTATGGATTGTTTAAAGTAAAAAGTGTCAATAAAGAGGCTCGGTGTTTGTTCCTTTTAGAAATGATTAAAAGAAAGGAAGCTGTTGATTTTCTTGCTGGTATTAATTTATGTTCTCTCACATACATTATTTTATAGTTTCAAAAGCAGTTTTTGTAACTTAGACTCCATACACATGAACAGTAATAATAAATAACAAGATTCTGTTTGATGAAAGTTGCACGAATAGTATGAGGATGAGAAATCTAAAACAACTAGATAAAGAAATAAACAATAGATAGATAAATAAACGACAAAAAAATGTAATCAGTTAATAAATAAACAGAAAATGAATAAAAGAATGAAAGAACAAGATAAGTAAATAAATATATAAACATATGAAAGAATTTCTGAATAAATAAATCAATAGATAAATGAATTGACAGGCAATTAGGTAGATAAATAATGAGAGAAATGGATAAATAAATAAATGGAAAATAGAACTAATTACTGAATGTATCAATAAGTAAATCTGTAAATGAATATGCATTTCTAACGGAAGCAAATGAGTTGGATATGCGGTGGTTGTCTCGCAAGCGGTATTTACTGTGTAATGTTTGATAAGTAGTAGGTTATAAGTTGATTTTGACAAAACTTCATCAAGCACATTGTTTTGAGTGAAATCATCATATACTGTTTACTTTTATTTTGTTAGATGTTGTTAAGTTTAAATAATGAATTAGAATGAGTCGCAAACCTAAAACTTTCAATAAATCTTGAAACTAGTTGTAATTCCTTAATAAGTCTCAAAATAAAAGATAATCTTTGAGGATAGCAAACGTGCTTGTCAATTTTGTTGTAAATGACAGTGGCAAGATCTCTAATAAAAACTAATTTAATAAGAAATCTTTTCTCATCTTTGTTTCTAAATCGTATCACTACTCCTGAGGGAGAGGCAACAATTTATGATAAACATTTGTCTTATTTAGCATGTTTATTTTGGCAAGCATACGAGTATTCTCATCTGCATAGCTTATTGCTTTACTGGCTTTTCATAGTGTGTACTGTTATCAAAACTTGGACCAGCTATTTGTACTAAAACAATTTTTTCATGGTAATCGTTAAAACGCAAGATGATGGTAATCGTTAAAACGCAAGATGACAGAGCCTTGGCCGGCTGGTGGCAAGCCAATCGCCTCTCTTTGTAAGCATGACAGGCCAGAAAAAATTGCGAGATATGTTATCTTGGCACGTGACATGCTGCAGTCTCCAGTCAAATTAGTAATCTTATCCAAACCGAGGCTTAATGCGAGATTATCTGTGCCTTGCAATTATCCAAGATCCGTAGTGAAGTACTTCTACGTCACGTGCATACACTTAATCCAATCAAATCACTTCGATCCGGCACTGGTTCCTTTGTATTTATTGTGCCAGCCGTTCGTGACACTTTGAAAATACGTTCATTTTGTTCTCTCTGTCGACGTATGGAATGATAAATGCAGACACGTCTTGGTGTGATTGACGCCATATTATAAGGACTATTCTAGCTAATCTGACGTAAAATCCTAAAGCAAATGATATGATAAGAGACAAAGCATCCTAACAGTAAGGAAAGACAAAAACGAAAGGAAAAGGAAACCAATGAAAGACATAATAGGATTATTAGACAATGAGGATGAGCGTTGAGAATGACAAACATTAGCTTGTACCTTCCTGAAATAGGGTATGGTCACTGCTATTGTACTCTTAGACAGTCTTAAAATACGTAATGCGAACAATGACAACAGAATTTTCTTTCTCTTGGATGAATTTAATTCTTTATTGGTTCTAATTCATAAATATGACAGAGATCGAAAGGTATAATTTTGATGCTATAGTTTTAAAAAACAATTAACAATACAAACACCCAGGTCAACAGAATTCGAACACTTGACGTTGTAAATTTCGTCTGTAATAAACTTTTAACAACTAGCTAACTAACTAACTAACTAACTAACTAATTAACTAACTAACTAACTAACTAACTAACTAACTATGTAAATAAGTAACTAAGTAACTATCTAACTAGCTAGCTAACTAACTACTAACGAAGGAACGAACGAACACACCAGCTAACTAGCTAACTAATTAGCTAACTAATTAGCTAACTTGCTAACTAATTAGCTAACTAACTAACTAGCTAACTAACTAACTAACTAACTGAATAAATGCGTAATCCGTCAGGTGACCAACCTCTAAAAGCACATTATATTTAAATTACTATCTGACAGGACATCGTAACATTATAAGTGATAGTTTTGTTGCTTTGTAACGGAATATTTCCCAGAGAAAAAATTCATTAAGTATTAAATTCAAAGTACAATTTACCACAGTAAACTTTCAATCTAGCTAACCTAAAGCAGTTAGCAAGAGTCTTGCAGTATTTCAAACAGATAGGTGTTAGTGTCTTTATGGTATGCACAATATTTTAAGTGTTCATAAAAGTACCAACAGAAGGAAGACGACGTTCTACAATAATTTTAAAAATTACCAAGTTTAACAAGAGAGGAAACGTCTCCCTTTATGTCATTTAAAAACTAAATGTTTTCAACGCTCGAAAATCAATGACATATACAAAATGTTGCCATCCCTTCCCATCATGTCCTGTTTCCTTTGTCTATCTAGGACCAGCAACCTTCGCTTACTGTGGCCATATTTAAAGATCACGGTGAAAATTTCAAGTAATCACCGCCAGCACCCACAATGGCGCTACTGGTGCCAATTTTACACTTTGATGAGATATTGTACAGTCGCTGGCTTTTGTCAAAGAACTCGTGGGTATGCTAATCACAACAAGTTTCCCACTAAAGCAAATTACAAATGATTCATCAGACATTTTCGTTGTTTTGAGGTCATTAAAGAGGACTTGATTCGTCTGTAAAAGGATCACAAGTGGAAATGATATTGTCCTCTTTGGTAAGAAAAAAAGCTTCAGGGAATCATCTGAAGTAATTAATAAAGATTTCCATGAAACATGGCAAGGCCAAATTGCAAACATCAGAACAATGTATGGTTCTAAAACGGAAAATCTTCTAAAACACATGGTTTAAAATTAGAAAAATAAATTGCCAAGCTTATATGCCTTTGTCCGCGACTGAGCTAGTACACTATCTTGATTTCAGTAAGCACGACAACAAAAAACACATGGACTTTGTCTCATTTCCCTCCGATTGACGTTACTTTCGACCTTCCGTCAAAACACATCCTGCCAATTGTTTTCTGCTGACCATAACCAGTCTTCAAAACTATGAAAGTCGTAATTTCGGAAGATACTGTGTAAACAATTCCAGGATTGGGATGCAAGCAATACTAAAGAGCATATAACCAAAGATCAGAGGCATCGTGGGTTTCCTCTCTCAGAGGGGGGAGGGGGGGGAAGAGAAAAATTTGCCGATAATCTTTCGGACTCAAGTTTAATTTTAGATCTACTTGGAAGCAGCACATGCTACTGAAGATGTAAAGGAGTTAAGCAGAAAAGTTTAATTAAACTGGATTAATCTTTAACTAAACATAGACCATTCTCTAAAAAAAACCCCAACCAATCCCACACAGTGTCTTAATAAAATGAAACAAATGTCCTTTAAAGTGTTTTAATGATGACTACTTTAAACTTTTATAGGCAAGGCTAATTGTTAGACGTCAATTTTTGAGATCAAATTCCTTCTAATGTTCCACTGCATCAAAGATCTATGGCTACGTTATCCAATTATGGATCATAATTTGTTTCTTACTACCGTGAGCTTGTTGACATGACAATGTTCACTCCATTAAATTCTGCATTTGATGTAGTCAGACCAATAAGGGCTCCTTCAAACATTAATATATGAGGTCCAACAGACAGTATTCATGCCTGAGCTTATCTCCATAGAAGCTAAACGTCAATGCATCAACTGGTAACTTCCCTGATGTATAAAAGATCTCTGGATTAAGCAATGTCAAAATTGTGGGAATTCGCTTTTGCTTCAAAACATTAACCTATATATTGAGACCACTGTTGCAAATACAACACTAGAAGTACTCCGAGAGCGTAAACCTCCACCAAGCCAGTATTATTACTCAGTGAACAGGGGGTTTTCCCCTGATAAGATGGTAAGTGGATTATCTCCCACTACCGCTATTAAGATTTCATTACCGAAAAAGTGATCCAGAATCCAGGATTTCATTTGGATCATCTCCGAAGTTTAGTGGGACGTCACTTGGATCACGACTGATCACATGACTTTTTTTAATGAGGATTCATCTAGTATGTTTTGCATAATCCTGCTGAATGACACACATACGCTTACACACACACACGCGCGCGCGCGCACACAGACAAACACACGGTGATCCGGATTACCACCAAAAATTAATAACCTTTAGGTTAGCCCATTTCTGACCTATCCTGAAAATTTCGTCAAAATCCGTCTATACCCTTTTGAGTTATTTTGCTAACGCAAACCAATAACCAATGAACCAACCAACGACTAAACAAACCTCGATGAAAACATAACCTCCTTGGCGGAGGTAATTAAAGGTTTCTCGTTTGTACTCCTCCATTGCTCTATCTTGGGTGGCTCGGGTTGAACATCTGTCACTTGGCATCTTCTCCCATTTATGCTCCCTCTATCAAGGAAATCTGATTTCTTTTCTCTGTACAAAATTATTTTGTAACTTTGAAAACTTAACTAAATTGTTGCAAAATATTCTCAACTTTGCCTGGACTGTATCACCCAGTCAAACAGCTGTGAGGAGTTTGGTTATTTCAGACTGCAAATAAGGTGATGCTTTATCTGCTATTTAAAAAATTGGTGAAAGATCTGCGAGGTCATCATAGTCTGGAATGAAGTAAGTTTAGCTTCTAGTCTTTTGTCATCAGTGATAGTTTTGTTAATGTAACCTGCTGGCTGGCAATCATGCAGAGTGTCAATAATGTGATCAAATAAGGATGTGACTACCATCTTGTCATTGAAACTCACAGTCTATGGATCTTCAAAAAAATGGCTAATTTTTGCCTCTCTTCAAATACTCGACTTCATTTCTTTTGGTTGATAAATAAGCTGTTATTTGAATGACAAACACTTATTTTGCCTCAGTAGGCCTCCATAATGATTTTGTTATAAATGTGGTCAAATTGTCAAGTGAGAAAGCATTTTTTTTAATCAGTTATTTCACTCTCTTGTACTTCCCTCAAAGTACAGACACGCTATCATAAGACTGTCCTACTGCATTACTAAGACGTATTCTTCCTCTTTCAAACCTATTTTTCAGTGATTTTATCATTCCATATGCTAAAACATCTTGTATCCTTTGTACTAAAATAAGCTGTTTACAGATGTCCAAAGATCAACGTACCATATAATAACAGAGAACTGGTCAAAATGAGATGAGTCACTTCTTGAGACAACATCTTTGCTATATATTTCTGCTTATTTAATTTTATCAATTATGCAATTAAATTGATAAGCTTAATGACAAATCCGTTAGATAAGGGGGGGGGGCACTGGCCACCTGCTCCTCCTGCCACTACACCTTTGACAATGATACATAAGTCTTAAAAGTATCATGCCAAAATGGAGATCGTCACACCAACTTTTATTTTATTCGATTTAGACTACCTACATATGTTAACAACGTTTTGCGCTATTACATATAATAAACTTAAAACTAACTTAGAAAACGAGTTCAAAAACGTTTGTTTAATAAATTTGTTCCATGAAGCACTTTTCGTTCTAGTTAATGTTGTACGTATTCCCATACAAATAGACTACTATAATTGTGAGTAACATAAACGAAGGTTAGGGACATGAGCTAATTTTCACTTACTAGGACATTTTCACTGCTTATAGACCAACAAAGATTTGACGAACTGAAGTTCCAAAACCTTAATAAAAATGGCGTCTAAACTTCATGTATAGTACATGGATTTGTGCAGGGTTAGTATTCCATTTAACAGTTGATTACTAATTTACTCTCGCATTTGTGATTGCTTTTCAATCCTGTCCTCATTTATATTCTTGTCTATTTATGCAAACTTAGAATTTCACTTGATCTAAAGTTTTGGGTGTCAAGTCTTCTGCTACCTCACCATCTACTTTGGTTTTTGACCTACATCAATGGCTTGGCAACTTATCTTGATTTAAGTTAATGCTTTATAAGATACATGAGTAAAACCGGATAGCAGCTTGAAGAGGCAATTGGACCATCTTCTAATAAGCGGTTAGTGGAGATTATCAGTGCTGGACTACCGTGCAGGGAAAGCAAGTTGGAACAGAGCAAGAATGAGAGCAAGAACATGGAGGAGGTGTTGGAGCAGTTGAAAAACGCATATGTGTAGTTGGCCTGAGAGGTGCTCGGTTAAAGAAAGGGGAAGAGCAAACAATGGATAAGTGACAACAGCTGGAAATTGTCAGCAGCTGCTCCAAAAGAATCAAAAATAGAATGAACGAGGAGTATAAGGAGCGGGACAAGGAGGACAAAAAAGAGTGTCAAAAGGGGTTGGATGGCAGAGAAAGCAGAAGGAGCTGTAAGTATCTCAAAACAGCTTACAGAGAACACACGGGAGGGAGAAGCAGCAGTGAAGAAAAAGAGTAGAGAGATACTGAAAAACAATGAGGCCTGGCTGGTGAGATGATAATTTCCAGGAAGAGATGGACTGGAGTAACCACCACAACTAACAGAATAGGAAGAAAAGGAACTTGACTTCTCATAGGAAGCTTTAACCATCCAGATTATATCTGCACTGAATGCCCTCAAGAATGGAAAAGAACCTGGAGCAGACCAAATATCAGCTTAAATGCTAAAAACAGACATTGACCAAACCAGTCAAGAACTTAAAGAGTTTTTACTCATTTGAAAAAAGTAAGTAGCTCCTACCCGATGGAAAAAGGACTAATTTGCAGAATTGTGAAGAAAAGAAAGCTATATGAGTGTGGCAACTGGAAGGGAGGCATTTTTTACAACTGGCCTGCAAAATGTTCAGCAGGATCCTCATCAACAGGAAAGGGGAAAAAGTACATTCTTCACTCAGGTAAGAGCAAACCGACATAAGGGCAGACAGGCGAAACTGTTAACAAGATATTCATCCTCAGAAATATTCTGGAACAAGTCAACAAATAGAATGCCATGTTTTACATCCACTTTGTTGACCTCAAACAGGCCTTAAACTCCATACATCGCAACAACCTATAGATCATCATGCATCTGTATGGAAACCCACAGAAACTGATCCAGATGGTCAAAGCCTTTTATGAGGACTTCCAGTGCTCCGTCATAGACTAAAATGAATCTGCAGACTGGTTCTATATGATGACCTTGGTAAACAGGGCTGCTGCATGTCAGGATTCTTTTTCCTTCTAGTAGTTGACTAGGTCGTGAGAAAAACTGCTGAGGGCTGGAGGGATTCAATGGAAGTTCACTACCATGTTAGAGGACCTCTACTTCGCGGACGACCTTTCTCTTTTATCCTCAGCAATGAACCATCTTCAGACCACAGCAACCAAGCTAGTTGATAACGTAGCCAAAGTTGGACTGAAACTGAATGCTAATAAATGTAAGGCCATGAAGGCGTGATGAACAAAAGTGATGGCAAGCTGAAGGTTGGTAGTGAATTAGAGGAAGTGGACAGCTTCAGTTATCTAAGAGCGGACATGAGTGACAGTGGCGAAACAGGTGATGTCAAGAAGAGAATAGCCTTTGCCAGTGCACAGTTAAGGCGACTATCCAATATGTGGAAAGCTGAACAGACACAAGCTGAAAGACTAAAACGTCCTTCTTTAACAGGTTAGGAGAAGAAGATGGAACTAGAATGAACACATCATGAGCAAGGAAAGGAATGACGACTGTGCTGTAGCCTTTGGCTGACACCAGAAGGAAGGATGAAAAGAGGCCGACCAAAAGCAACATGGACGCGTATAGTGAAGACAGAGAGAAACCATGCAGGCTGGGAGACATAGAGTGCTGTACTATATGCAGCTGCAGATGGACAAAGTGTAGGAGAGATATCCAAGCCCTGTGTGCCTTCTGGCGCAGAGAGATTTACGGTAGGTAGGTAAATACAAACTCTTTGCGGCTACTCATAAAAGTAAATAGGAATATTTCAAGCTTTTAGCAGATCCTTCTCGTAATGTGTGAACCTAATTTGAATTCATGAAGTTAAGAATCTTTCAAATGCCGCTTTATAAGCTCGAAGCTCATAGTTTTTGGAATGTTCTTCATCTTTCAAACGGGATAGCGGTAGTACTTCCACTGATGTTAGCCCTATTATTCGAAACTATGACCTGCTGCACAGTACTATAGCACTTCTAACGACTGTAGCACAAGTAGTCAATACTATAAGTGGAAGATTGCTTTAAGACGTGCACTTAATGAGGGAACC
This sequence comes from Chironex yamaguchii, assembly GCA_024741275.1. Taxonomy (NCBI): domain Eukaryota; kingdom Metazoa; phylum Cnidaria; class Cubozoa; order Chirodropida; family Chirodropidae; genus Chironex; species Chironex yamaguchii. The sequence goes on along the minus strand of JANTCA010016642.1, from coordinate 13,081 downwards.
AAGGTGTATTGACTCTAAAAGCTTGTGCTCAAATCGGTATGCCATTCCGTCACGAAGATCTGGTAAAAGACGTCTTATGTTTTATATATCACCATGAATGACATCGCCATAAATAAAATGAAGATTCCAGTCCAGTTAAATCGACCTTCATTAGCGTTTTTGTGAGTACTTCCCCAAAATGCGGTGATATTAAGGGAATTGTTTGATGAGTTTCCTTTGCAGTAATAGCAAAACACGTTTAGATCATGTCCTGTAAAGTAGCCTCGATACTTTCGACCACCTTGAACGATGTCATAAGAAACCATGTTGTGGTATGTCGGCTCTGTTAGTACTATTTGTGATATTGTGCTTCAATACACGTTGCAAGTACCAACAAGGATTCTCAAATGACTTATCGTATCCTCAGACTGATATTATCGACGCAGTCGTCCGTTTTGAACAACTGCCGTCTATTGCGTCTTCAGCTAGGTCACCAGAAAGATTCTACACAAAGGATAAAAGCTATAAGAAGAACAGGAAAGCCTTTGATTTGTCTCCAGATGTAAGTCTAGACGCCTTCAGAATAGAATTAGTTATTAAGACAGAATTGTAGCCATCAGCTACCACGATTTCAATGATTGGCCCTTAGTTACTCTTCAACATACTTAAAATGAGGATACTTGGTTAAAAGGTCACGATTACTTCAACAAGGAACTTCAGAATTACAAGAGGTCATAGACAATTACACTGATAACAATAAGCGATTTTTTGATGATTTTTAGTGATCACTAACATTCTTTTTCTTACTGCAAAAGGGTGGAGAAAAGTGGGATGAGGTGTCGAAATTGCGCATGGTGAATATTGGAAGCTTTAAAATAAAGTTACGTTGTAGAAGAGCCACACAATTAGGACAAATTTTAAACGGCTAAACAATTTGGTACAAAAAGACAGGAAGGTCGAAATAGGTGTGGGGTCACTTCAGTGCATGGAACATGCCCAATTCTCTATTAATATGTGTAAACATATATAATGCACTTTGCAACAGAATGCATAACATTTTAGGGAAACTGTAGTTTTCCCTTACATTTGTTAAACATGAAGTATTGCAACTCAAATTGACCCTTACGTAAAATACTGTGATAAAGGGGCTATTTACACTAAAACTCGGACTCTTAGCGCAATAACGGAATAGTGAGTGATGTTTGATCCAGAAGCCCTCATAGATGGCTCCATTTATGTAATTTATGGTCTACTTTATTTACTACACATCCGCCGTATAACGTGATTTTATTGTATTAATTGTCCGACTGTTGGTATCATTATTTCGTGATTGCCTAAAATTTGTTTGTTCATATCAAAACTGAAGGATATTTCTTCAATTAGGATTTAGCTATTTCCTCATTAACATTTTATGGTGTTTACAACATCATCAACTTTTCATGATAATTTACAATTAGGCATAAAGGGTTAGTGTAGGGCATATATAGTACAGACGCGGTGGTACTTGTAAGGAAGGCGAGCTACCAAGGAAATTCCGGTCAACAAAGTTTTAGGCTCGTAATACAATGATAGCAAGGGCGTACAAAAAAGAGAACTGGAACCTATTAAAATACAGGAGGACCCAATCAAAATGCAGAAAAGACAGAGTCAACAGAATAGACAATAAAAAAGTCATTGGGACGAAATAATACTATTTACATGGGTACATGCAAGGGATACATGGAATGGCAGGGGAATAATCGAGTTTGGTATATTATATCTTGCCAGTGTTTTTAGCGACAAAAATTAGTTTGTTTGGTGGAAACACAGGGAAACTACGTGCGAAGATGTATTTACAAGCCTGTCAATATTTTCGCACTTTCTTTCTTAAAAAATAAATACGGTTAAAACTTTTAAAACTTAAAATCCTTTCCCTACTAGTCGAATCGTACGACAAAATAAATACATGGCATTGGTATTCTATGCGGTGGTATCCCTACTGTAGAACCTAATCTGTCTTCATTCCAAAGTCTAGAAATTGATTAACCACAAGAACGCACGCAAACATAAATTTTAACACTGACAGTAGGTCACTGTTTAGTAAGTGGGTATTCTCGACACTGTCATAGCAACTGTCTGCTAGTTTGTCAACTTGACCACACACCTAGTTTAAAATAATGTAAACGTGTTACATTGGCTGTACGTTTGGGATCTTAATGGTTTGGCAGGTATCAATTAACAGTGAAAAACATATTAAGTCATAAAAATGTGGGAAGATGACCCACAAAGTGCGCAAAGATGTGTGCAAAGTCCTCTAAACAGATATATTTCCACCTGCATGTTACCAAGTTGATTGACACATGAGGAAGAGTGATCAAAATAAAGACATCAGTCAAAAGAAGGAATAATTGACGACTTAGATGGAAGCTTGATTTCATTTCTTTTGTTCTCTATAGTACGACAGTAAACTAGAAGTGATTCAAATTCTATCATAAAAGTGGACTTGCCTACTAGGATTTAAGCATTATTTTAGAAATTGGTTGTAAAAGACATGTAAGAATACATGTACCACAACTAGACGGTAGAGGCCGAGGAAATGCTGCATAAACCAATTACACGTATAAATACCCTGCAAGGTTACGCTATTTTTCGAAGAACCAAAATACGAAGGACCAAAATATGGCCTTGAAGGTCGAAAATTCGAAGATGGATCGTTGTCATCTTCAAAAGGGCGCAAAGTTACAAATTATTACAAACTTTACAATTTTGCGGACTACTGACTATCAATATGAAGAAGGTTTACAGTTGCATTTTGCTTGTAGCTTTGTTTGCTTTTCGTCAGGAAAAGACAAATTACTCTAGATGTTTAGAGCAATAATGAGAACTATGAGGTTTCCCTGCCTCACTATGCCACTTCCACACTCTGAAAGACAAGTGATTGCCAAGTCAAAATTGTTACACCTTGGGATCCATTATCATTTGCCTAACATTTCAACTCGTATTTGAGTAAGACCATCTAAATTTAAACTGGTTTCAAGACGAAGGACAAAACATTAAGATTTTCTTCGCGGTATGCACACCTAGGCACCCGCAAGGATTCTACGAGGCCTTAGATGAGGAGCAATAATGAACTACGAGTTCCTAACTAACACAATTCTACTAGACCTAATGAAAGGCCGTTTTGGGACGATTTACAATGAAGAATCCGTCCGAAGTATTTCCATTCATTGAACAGATTTACGTAACTTACATTCAGCGGGTTGATTTTACACAACGGTCCCCGCAAAGTATATTAGATGGAATCTTGTCATGTCATCTTAAATGGACAAAGCCTTGTTGTTAACCCAGCTTCAGACATCTTTCTCCCTTTCTTCACCTGCAAAATTTGATCTTGAAAATAGTGCTCTTGGAACAATGCAAAGTGCCAGTTACCTGCCATTCTGAAATGTTAGTCACAAGATTTAGTCTTAGTGATCGGGGTATTGTGTTGTTTAATGAAAAATAAGTAGCTTCCTGAATCTGTCCTTGAGTATGAAAGAAACGTTGCTCAGACAAAAGAGGCTCAATGAGGGATTGAATCGTGTCTCAAAAGAATAACAGTTTTGGATATAACTTGTCACCTAGCGGTGCAATGAAAGATGGCATTGTGAATACAGTGCAGTCTCACACCTCTTTTTCAAAGTACATAATACCCGTCGACATTTTTAAAGTTCAATAAGTGTCACTAGCGACAGATATGCTTGAGATTTTTTGCTATTGGAAACACAATTCCTCAGATTCCTTCCTCCTTGAAAAACAGAGCTTCTTCTCTTGGTTGGTTAAAAGGAATGTTAATTTGGTATCAATTTAAGAGCATTCTCACGTTCCACACATGGTTTGATATCTTTTTAAAGAAGGCGACCCTGTTTCTTTAGGAGTCGATTTATTTATCATTTCAAAAATGTTGTAAATTGAGTAGAGGGACGGGGATGTTTAGAAGACGAACAATGGTGGCTATGATGCTGTTTTGTTCGGGTTTACTTTGTCTGTGGGATGAAGAGCGACAGGAATGTAAGTTCTCCTCGAGTCTTGTCAGTTAAAATCATCACCTCAATGAAACCGACATCAATGGCATCAAGTTGAAAGAAGATATCGCGGGATATCAGAAATAAGTAACATCTTGTTAGGTAGAGATTTGGTTTTGTAAACCAGACGTACGAGATACTTTCCCTATTTTAAGCTTTTAACTTATTTAAGAATGCATGAAAGGAATGGTAAAATCTTCAGTCATAAACAAACCTGTTTATATAAACAACACAGCAATGATTTAGCTGTTGACAACAAGCAAACATTTTTACAAAACCTGGATTTCAGACTAATGTAGGCACCCTTCAAGATTTTCAGATTATTTTCTGCTCTTATGAAATTCGAAATTCAGTGCTTAGAAAAACATACGCTTTGCTTCATGTTTAGAAATTTGTGTTTCCGTTTTTATTGTGCTGTTGTACAACAGATTGAAATCTTAGATTTCAAAATTGCTGTGACTTCCGTATCTCTACCACAAAAATATGCAAAGCTTTTCACTGTTACAAAGTTAGATAATAATTTATCAAGACTACTTATTTTAAAGTTTGAGGAAAGTTATTGGCAACAAACTTGCCCGAGTTGTGATAGGAAGAGAACCCGACCATTTATTACTGAAACTGACCGAATTTCTGGAGTCGAAACGAGTTTCATGATATCATTGCAACATCATAGACGTTTTAATTCGTCGGAATATGCAACAGAACTGTTGTATGGCATAGATTTAATTCATGGGCTGAATTGTAAACTCTGCTCACTGTAACATGTTTATCTTATATCGAGATAGCATTATGAAATTACGTATACGAAGTAAAAGGAATTACGCAAGTAAACTGTCTTCTTCAGGAAAAGGTTAGCAGAACAGCACAAAACATTGATACAGACAGAGACATAATCCTGCTACAGTAAGAGTCAAACGAAACAACTGTGTCATCAACTATAAAGTGTGAGAAGAATCACCAACTTTATTAGTTCAGGCGTAAGACATCACGGAGGTTGTCACATCACAGTAAAGGACCAGAGTCGTACTGTGCTAATAACCTCTACCCAGATCCCTCGGGTGAGCAAGAGAAATCTGTGTAGGAGGAAGGTGACATTGTACGCATAATTTGGAATGCTAATAGGAAAATGGCAAATAAAGAAGTCAATAATCTGTAATCTGTTAATCTATGTAGTCTTGGTTTTCTCAACTTAATCAAATGGATTATTCTAAGTGTAATTTTCTCGAGTTTTCCCTTAGATACTTATAAGAACGAGATATCTTTACAACACACTGATATATCTATATATTTTTACAACACACTGGTTAGCATCGCTGGAGCTTATTAACTAAACGTTTTGGAATAAATGCAGAAAACTCGTATCCTATAAAAAGGTAATAAGTACATCAGTAAACAAACTAATGAAACGTAATAAAGAAGTATTGTGGAAATAAATATATAACGTAAAAGTCATGGATCGAATGTCGTTTTTTGGAATCAGATCTTTCTCAGGTTTACAATAAAAGACATAAAGCTTAAAGACTGAATTATTGACTTCATTCTGACCTAACTGTACCTTAATCACTTTCCATTTTCTAATACGTGATCCACAACAGGGAATGAAGCGAACTGTCTAATAAATTGATCAGTGAGAAGGATGAAGGACTTTCTTTTGCCAAGTTTTGATTTTTGCGTACAGAAAGTCTGGTGGTGTCAATAACAAAGAGAGACAAGTGGCTAACGAAAGCTTGTGACTTGTTGGACTTTATCGCTGTTTGCGTTTTATATTTTGTCCAAACTACTACGACGATAATGTTGGTGCTCATTAAGAGAAATATCTAAGTCATTTTTAAGTGAATATTAAAAGTCAATGAAAGGTACTGAGTTTTTCGTGCATATGTCATTGAGACTGATTCGAAAAACAAATGTTATAGCTTGAGACTGAACTGAATGAAAGTAAACTTTTATTTTTTGGCAAAGTAAATTTTACACAATGTAGAAACTTGCAGTAAGCGGCTGATTCAGGGCTTAGGTACAAAATGTCTTGGACAGGCTTTCAAATGTCTGTCCTTGCTCCTTGTTGATGAAAAAGTCGTTTCAATTTTGTCCAATATTCCCTCCTAATTGTAGTTAGAATAGGAAACCCAATTCATACATTTTAGGCATCCTTTAAGACTGCACGTTCTTATGCTTGCAGTTTTTTACTGCTTTTCCGAGTCCGAGCTATACCAGCCACACCAGGCTACATTCTAACTTCAAACATTTCATCTTTGTTACTGTTCTATTCTAGTTTGTTCTATTACGTTAGCAATTTTGGAGACTTCTTCTTGCAAAATCCAAATAGTAACTCTGGATATGACTGTTTACCACCTTATAGATTTATATGTCTGGAAAATAAGGTCTCAAAGTTTCAAAGTTAATTACCACAGTTACCTTGAAAGAGGTCTGTGTAAGATTAAGCCAACGTATTATCAGCGTCAGTAAGTACAAATAACCAAGTCTAGAGTCAACAGTTGTGACAAAATTTCAAAGAAAAAGACGACATGAATAAAATAATAGACGTATTTGGAATTAAGAAATATAGAAATGTCAAGCCAGTGATGTGCAATCCTGACTATTCAACTCATAAAACAAATAATCAGATTTCTTCTCGCTCATGGAAGGAACACATGCTTCCTACTCAATTTGAAATATTTCCCGAAGATTTCACTTGCAAACGTCTGGACGGAAGATGGGTGTTGCCAAATGCCGAGTTGCAAAATGGCTAATGTTATTAACGCCTCCCATTTCCACATGTTTTAACTATGTTTGCTTGACTGTATTGTGAAAATGTTTAAAGCAACTACTGTGAGGTATGTATAGGGAAGCTTCTTTTAATGTTAACTGACAGTGAGAGGCAATAAACAATTTCCGTTTAATCCTACAGTCGAAATGGGAAAACAGAGTCATTTCAAGCCTCGGTGTTAATTTTTAGAAATCGTATCCAGCTCATTGGAATTTCTTTTCGTTTAAAATTACCTTGCCAAATCATTCTTAGTTCAGTTTAGACGATTTTTTAAAAAGGCAGGAAGCTAAGAAACTTAGGAAGATTGTTGTGAAGCTTTAATTCATTTATGAATCAATGAAACAGTTAATGTGCGACAAATTTGTGTGCTGTAGGAGGCAGAGTGTTTCAGACTTGACAGAACCAACAGCGTGATAGGGTGTTTTGATGTGAGAAGCCCAATGATAACTTTTGAGACCGAAGTGTATCGGGATCTATTGCAGCAAAAGGTGAGGGAAGACCTACCACTAAAATAAAGTATCGTTTTTAAGGATCGCTTTTGATACATATTGTAAACCAAGACGTAGACGACTGCCTAACCATAGTACACTGACTTGTAGGCTAAGTGATATTGTCCATTTTTGGACATCTCTCGTGATGAAGCTTCAAATGTATAAAGTTCTTATTTGTTCTAACAAATAGGAGTCAACAACAAAGATAAAATAGAGGCAACGGTGCATCCTCGTCCGATACTTGCTGTGGCTGAAATTGGAGACGTTTCTTGTGTCGGAATTAGTACCAATGAAGTCGTACCGGTGTATATTTAAAATCTTAGATCAAACGGTTTGAATTCAGCTTCGAAAACAGTATGTATGGCATAAATTGCGCATTCACCTATGCTTACAAACTGTATACAAGGTATTACCTGTATCACGATTTAACAACATTTTTTATGAGATGTTGAGTTACCTAGAAGGTTAAGAACTCGTGCACTAATAACCTGCGGCCAGTATGCTGAATTATAACCAGCTTTCAAAGAACGTGGTAGCATTGCCTCTTCGAATTTGTTCCTAGAAATCTATATAATAAGCGATCATAGACATTTCAAAAATTTAGTTCCTTATCTATCAAAACAAATTTAAGCTGAACCGAGTTGCAAGGTACCCAACCGAGATCCTTCTATTCGCCAACAAATGCGAGCTAAGATTTAAAATGTTTAGTATTCTGAATATGACAAACCGAGAGTAAATGACTTTTTTAATTTGAAAGAACGACGAAATGCAAACGGCATAAAAATAGCTGCTCGATTTCAATTTATATTGTTGAACTTCAAAGACTTAGTACCTAGGTTTCTATAGACGTCTGTCTACATCGACAGCTGCAACTTATTTGTGGTTCTTTAAACAAGAAGAATTTTTCCCTTAGGGTTTAATTGAATCATGTACAATTTCGTCTAATTCATTATATATAAACAAGATGGGTGCTATCTTGTCTCCACGGGGAATCAGAATGGAGTGTCCGGTCAAATCAATCAACACCGGTAATGAATTTACCAAATGGTATAGTGTTAACTTTATATTAAAGAAACAGAGCATCCGATAACTCATTGCTGATTGAGTTCAAAGACATGGCCTTCCTGATAAGGCAAATGAACAAAGACAGAATGAATCATAATTGAGATGAGAATTAATAAACTCAAGATAAGCTACATGCTTCTATAAAACGGGCTTTTGCGTTAATTACCGTAAGTCTCTCTCTGAGCTTTTTGCGTGAGAGTAGGCCGGAAGGGATGATTCATAGTTTTTGATTGGTTACTGTCCCTCACCTTTTCCCTAACATTGAGAATAGCTTGCACTTGTAGCGTGAAAGGAAACGTCACTTTCCAGGGGCCATGCGATGCATCAGTCTTCCTTGAAAACGTCTCATTGGCTGAATCATACAATCCAGCAAAAGTCAATAACAGTATCAATAACATTTTTGCAAAAGCTAGGGCTACATTGGATTTCAATTTTTAGAGTTGATATGTATCAGGAAACATTGAACCAAGCCTTTGTACACCGACTGCATTTGTTGATCCAATATGACTGCTTGACCAGTCCTAGGCCCTTCAACAATCCTCTTACCTTTATCGTCTTGTGTGTTTATTTTTACGTACTTGGCTCTTTGTTTTATCTTGTCCAATCATTAGCTGTTTTTCTTATCATTGGTCAATTTTCAATGTTAACCTACACTACAAATTCAGTATTGTTGTCCGTTACCGTATTCTGACTTGACCACATCGTCAGTGTTAGACGAAGGCTTTATAGATGACTTTATTACATAAAACTTTATTATTTTAACTCTCATTTCTTATTTCGTCTTAATTTCATGGAGGGGAGTGACAGAATAACCGATTCAAATGAAATGAAATAAGTTGATAGCCAGCTGCCATTTAATGCTTAAAATCATGAAGTTATCTTAAAATAACGAAACTTCCTGTATACTAATTCATTCTTGGTATCGACGATGTAAATCAGCTGTGAGCTTTAACAAATGTTTTCATATGTTTAGATTAAAGAACTGTGAATATGTATTTGACCATAAGTGAAGCTAAAACCTATTATAACTCTAGTCGTTTTCGCTTGTCTTAAGTTTATGAATTTTAATTTGTTGTAGACAAAGCCCTCCTACAATGACGTTATTTTCACATTTGCGCTTTAAAACTGTTTTTTGATTCTAAGTTCCAATTTGTGATCTGTAATTAGATACTGTTAAATCTCTGTATTCTCGTGAGTTTTAGCTATTTCAACAATTGCAGACTCTGGAACAGATCTGACGTCATTTCTACGCTCAACACAACTATCTGTATTTGCACGGAGGCTATCTTGTATCCGAGGAGGCTGGAACTGAGATGCTCAGTAATAATGACAGACATTCGCCTCTTGTTACTGGGCAGTGACATCAGTAATTATTTCAAACATTTGTTTGTGACTTGAAGGACTTAAGTTTCATCTAAGCTTTTGATTAAGAAAATATAAACTGGTTTCATTACTAGTGTAATTGCCTCTATCATACATGATCTCAATTTTACTAACTTCGACGGAGTACTGCGCATGCGTTTGTGGGCATAAAAATATGAATAGAACCAGCATATAAAATGATTCGTGGATATTGACGGCTAACAGTGTTAAAATTGTACGTGAAAAATATTTGACTTGAGACAGTTGGTAACATAAAGGATTATTTTTCGTTGGTTCTTCGTCTCAAGACTAGTTAGGTTGACTCCCAATAATTGGCAATTAGAGAGCAAGTGATAAAATTTTGCAAGGTTATCGTAAGGTCTATCCTCTACGGGATATACGTCTACGGAATACTGCGAAAAACACTAATTATATTCTGGATTCATAGTGATGAAAAGAAAACATTTTGTTTCTTTGGCTTTGATTCTTGTTAGAGTGGGATCAGTACTAACACTGAAGCTTCTTAGCCAGTGTTCAAACCAATTGACGTGGTATACGTGGTAAAAGAGGAAAACGCAGAGACTCCTGAACCTTTTAAAAGGTTGAATTGAGGACATATGAAAGTTACAGGATATATTTCATAAATTTTAGCAATATCCTTACACACATATTGCGTATTTTCGTCCTTAGTATTTTTCTGGACAATCGTTAGACTAGAAGTAGTGATTTGAGCTTTTATGACCTCATTTTACCCCTTGGTCACTAGAAATACAGAAACTCCCATGCTTTAAAATTAAGTTAATTTTTATATCGTTTTAATAAAGGCTTTGTTATAAGTAACTGTTGATGATCATGTTAAGAACACGAAGGAATCGTTACCAGATTGGTACCGTGGAAGCTCAAGAGAATGATATGAGAGTGGACCAACAAGAATCATTAGATCAGTATATTACTTAATGCATGCCGACTGAACACCAAGAAATAAACGGACACGTCGATGAGAAACAGAATGATTGGAAGACAGTTCCCTTAGACTACAATTAAAAGCTAAATCATAATGACGAGTAGCGTCCATCAAAAGCGAGCTCACAAAGTACACGTATAATGCCATGTACAGACCAAAATCCATCTTTTACTTTGACGATGCTACAAGGCAGCAGGCTTGCCTGACTTTTCAATAAAAGCATTACTTGTCATTTTAAAACAAAAAAATATATTTTGATGGCCAATATTACGAATTTTCAACTAGAATAAGGACGAAAGTGCAGGTTAGGTGATGGGTTAATGACTCAAGCACATTTTTCAAAAATTTGTCTTTGAAATCAATGTTGTGTTATTTTGTATTTATTAAGTATAAGTATAAGGAATGCCTGTAAAGGAACAGGGATGTGGTAACCAACTTCGGACTTCGGTATGTTGCAGGCTCATTGCGACATCACAAATGGGTAGTAAAATGTCAGGATTACTTTGCAATGTTAACACCCCACGTTTCCTGGTTATTAAGTAAAAGAAATCAGATGAAAAAAGGCTAGGAAGCGTGTCATCGCTTTGAAATTCGCGGCCACAGCTTTGCTTGCAGAAAGGAAACCTTAGGCTGCCAGATATAACTTATAATATAATATGAGTCGAGCAAAATTTATGACCAAAAATGAACAGTAGAATATCTGAGTAAGTATAGGACCAGAAGATTGAACCGTTACGATTAAAACGGGGATTATCAGCGTAAGTATGAGCAAAGACATGAACGTGTCTTCCATTACAAAAATATCTGAGATTCCTCGTCTGGAAAATAGAAAAGAAAGAAAAGAAAAGTCCGCCCACTGTCGCCAGCAGGTCTTGTAAAATCAATTGTAGGATGTTGTACGTTAAGCATTCTTTTTAGTTGGTAATTATTTTTGGAGAGAGGGAATCTCCCTATTCATAGCACATCACTATACACCTTATAGAGATGAATATGCCAACAACTGCATAATTAGTGCTTAATTATGCCTGTTTGTTGGGAACAAGTCTCAATGTAATCCAAAACAGCTATTTAGTTGGCGATGCTTAAGTGAGAAGCGTATACATTCTATGGGTTTAATCATGCATTGTAGAACTCCCTTTAAAACTAAGAACATGTAAAGGAATTGTTGGCGTGCGAAAGATAGTTTTCGAACCATAGTGACGTATTATGAAAAAGAAAAAAGCAATTTAACTTTATTTTGGGGGTCATAATTTCAAGCCAAATACCTCTGATTATAGTGGTCAGTTCTATGACGTTTTATAACAAAGGTTCATCATAGAATTCAACTTAATGTGAAATTCCAAAAATACTTTCACCACTTTCCTTTTCAGAATTAGTTTCAATGCTGAATACCGTAAGATAATTAAATGTCCAACCGTCGTTGCCTGTTTTGCTAAAAATAGTTGTGGAAAAATTCCCCAAGAACTTGCTAACCCTAGCCAATATGTGACTGCGTCAATACCCTAATTGTATCTTACTTTAATTTTTTTAATCAGGAGGTAAGTTCAGAACCTCAGCAATAAACACAGTATTGCAAAAGTAAAGTTGTCGCTGAGAAGAAACATTGTTCCTCCTCCTCACGAGTTTTTTTCCGGATTGAAAGTAATATCCACTTGGCATATAATAGCTTGGAAAAGACTAGGATACAAAAGAAAGGTGTTGGGATATTTTACGAAGGCGGGACTTGACCGTGAAAAAATGTTGCCGTGTGCTCATGTATTTTCTATCTCATCTCTTTCTCTCTCATCTCTTTCTCTCTCGAAAGAGGGCAGTTTAGCAGTTGTCTGGATTTTGCAAGAGTGCTTAACTTCATCCGTGATTACAGCTATGATACCAAGGCGGTATAGCCTTAAAAGTCACGTTCAAAATACAGCATCGTAACTTTGATATTGTATAAAAAAAGCATTTTATTAAACGAAGCATCGATGTAATTAGTTCACAAATGTATCTGTTATAGATGCATTTGATTCTGCTTATGAGGTTAAATTATGAGGTCAAGGTGCAATTACTTACATATTATATAATTTTTTCTGTGTATCAATTTTAATGAAACTGATATGCACCTCCTAACTCGGCTTACAATGACTTTCCATTTGTCAGAGAACATTCCAATCCACCCCTCTCTCCCTTCCCCCACCGTCCCCTCTCTTTCCTCCCCATACTTGGATTTAAGACCTACCTCTTAAATAGAGAAAATAGTTTTGAGTAACTGTTGCTGCTTGAAACTATTTGTTGACTCTTTCATTTTCGAATACTGGTGTAAGAGCAAAAATCGTCCACTTATTTATTTATTTATTTTTTATTTATTATGAATATTTTGAAAGGATATACATTTCAGTTTTTAAAAAAACTGCTATTAATATGTGTCCTTTTT
>JANTCA010016631.1:0-17747 GCA_024741275.1 Chironex yamaguchii | reverse complement strand
ATTTCTTAGAATGTAGGTATCCAAGTCAAAAGTTATGGCGTGCTCATTTCTTAGAATGTAGGTATCCAAGTCAAAAGCTTTGGCGTGCTCATTTCTTAGAATGTAGGTATCCAAGTCAAAAGTTATGGTGTTCTCATTTCTTAGAATGTAGGTATCCAAGTCAAAAATTATGGCGTGCTTAATCTTCAAAACAAAAGTATCCATTCCCTTTTGGGCCAGGAGAAAGATGGTTAATATAATCTTTAATTAGCAACATATTACTACCAATTAATAAGTTAATAGACCAATAGTTTGATATTTATTTTCAGGGCAGCCTATGGTATTATTTTTATGGCGTAAAAGACATCATTGTACATTTTTCATAATGAAGCACTTTTGTATCTTACATTAATGAAGACCATGCTTTCAAATTTGACTTCATTTTAGGCAATTCTTGCTGTTGATGTTACCTTAAAGGAAAGCATTTATGGTTTTCATGGAAACAGAAAAATCCCATTTCTGAGAATATCCGTGGCAATTCCAAAACTTATTGCCCCGGCAAAAAGGCTTCTTGAGTCTGGATTCTCTTGCCCTGGATATTCAGAAAGAGGTTTCCAGTCCTACGAGAGTAATGTGGACTTTGAGGTACCTGTTGAATATTACCTGCCCTTATCATGTGTATATTATATTAACAATGGTTGCATACTTGTAAATATTTGGTACACTTGTCTAGAAAACAATCTGTAATTATATTAAACTTAAATTATTTGGATTGTCGCATACACTTGTAATCAATGCACATTATGAATGCCAAACATTTTTACAATATTAACTTTTGGTTATGCTGCCTTTAAGAAGAACAATTGCAGACTGACATATGAAATCATACCACATACAATAAAGCATTAATAATGATTGTGTTCATTTATTTTTTATCGGCTAGAGTGTATCATTGAGAGCACTATAATTGTTTGGTCTAAACAGAGAACTAAAAAGGTATCATAGAAATGTATGGAAAGCAAGACTCACTTAAAGAGAAATAGAGATAACATTTAAACAACAGTCTTCTATAAAGTTTGTGAAAGGTCAAAGGCTATAGGAGCAAATGTCTTGTGTTAGCTTGCATTCTTCCATAAGCAGAGTTAATGGTTAATGATGACTGCAGTAAACATTGAAAATTTTGCACAATGTTTTTTCCATCTCACTTCTTTGACAGGTACGATTTATGGTAGATGCAAAAATCTTTGGATGTAACTGGATTGAGCTTCCACCTAATACATACAAAATTAGGACACATAAAGACGCAACAAATAAGCATACTCATGGAATAACATCAAACTGTCAAATTGAAGTTGATGTTGCATGGGACAAATTGATAAGTCATCCACCAGAAGGTATTTGTATCTCCATTTGTTTCATATTTTAGAGGTAATTATGCTATTACACCACCAACAGCAACAGCAAGTATTAAACGAACTCTTTTATCATGACATTTCAAATGCTTTAGTCTGGTGACATTAATTGCTACAAAAGTCTTTGTCTTTCCTAGGTTATATTTCATAATTCTAACATACGATATTATCTGTTTATGGTAAAAATTTGTTACATCTATTTTAAGCATATTGCTGCAACAATGGGATCTAGCTAAGGGTGAGATGATGAATGTACTCAGCAGGAATTAAGGAGCCCATGTTTAAATACACTGCCTAAAGGAATATTTAGAGAGGATGCAAAACTTAAAGACCTGCCAGTCCTATGCAGAGAATAATACCCATTTTACGTTTTCAACCTATAAGGCCTTAGTCATGTGTGAGAATGAGATAGTATATAGAGAATGAGTAATATATTCATATTGTTTATGTAAAGAGTATTGAAAAAAAAACAGGTAAAAAATAAACACAAAAGACAAAGTCAAGGACACATGAACATTTAAGTGGAGAAAACCACAGTAGACAAAAACCTTAGATTAATGTAAAGAGAAAAAAGGAGAAAAAAAAGAGAAAAGAGCATCAATATGATTACAATAAAGGTCAAAAGTCTTACTTGATTTCATGAGGGTAAAGAGTTCCTACTGAACATATAGGTTCTTTTTTATATGTCTGTCATTTTGTCATGTAGTATCAGGTCTGATAACTGTGCATGTAAAATCAGTGGTGATATTGTAGTTGTTGAAGGAAATGGTTGGTTGTGCCTTCCCACAATCTCCACAATACCCGTTTAATTGAATTGTAAAGAAGAGTGTCAGTGTGGTGATCTTGTGCTGAATTTCTGTTGTATATATGTGTGATAATAAACAACTATTGAATCATTAGACTATTGAACAATTGAAGTATTGAATTAGCTCTGTATAGATAGTTTAACTTTGGGAATTCTGTATCATGGAGTTTATTGTGTAAAACCCTTTCTCTTTGTAAATTTGAATCTTGGAACAAAACCTTTCCATTTTTTGGATCTCTATTAAATCTCTATTGGATCTCTATTAAAGTCTTTAAAGTCTAAAGGTTTATCATTTATTGGGCATTACTGAAGGAGTTGCTTCTGTCATTACTATTACTTTTCTACAGCATCAACATGTTACAATAAATCTTTTTTGCTGCTACTTGTTCTTACTAACAGTGATTCCTGTCTTTGGCTATCACAGTTTTGCTTTTTTTATTCTATTCTATATTATTGTAACTTGATGTTGTTGTGTACAAAGAGTAGAAACGTTTGCTGTCCAACTTAGTCACTACTTAAGATTCCACTTCATCCTAGATCATTCACTTGAGCTTTGTAATGTGGTTTGTACTACAATTTTTTCTGATGAATCGAGTTCCATTTTCCATTGCACTTTCTTATTCCAGAATTTCTTCTATTGAAGACCCCACATCTGCTGTTTTACTTTTTCTTGTTGTTTTTCTTCACCTTAATGTTTCCTCTGTGTACTGTCATATAGAATTATTAATTATTTTCATTCCTCCATTCTGATTGATTTTAGTCTTTATTAATAACCCATGCATATCCGATGTGTCAGTTATGTGAGTAAGGCCTTGCAGGTCAAAAATTCATTAATGGATTTTTGTCTTCTCCAAATTACACTGAATCACTCTTTGTAAAGTTTTATAAAACTGATATTGTAACTGTTTTGTGAGGCTATTGTGTTAATTTCATTCCTCCTTTATATGCTATTTTTTCTATCCCTTCGTTATTGGTTATTTCAATTCCAAAAATTAACTTGAGTTGTGTTTACAGAAGTATACAGTGTGCTGTCTCTCCTAAAGGTAGAAGTTAACATCCCCGTAAGTCCCATAAGGTTACATAATTCTGATATCATTTGCCTTTATTCCATTTTACAGGAGAGTGGGACAAAATTGCACCATTGAGAATACTTAGTTTTGACATTGAATGTGCTGGTAGGAAAGGAGTGTTTCCAGAAGCAGAGAAGGATCCTGTTATTCAAATTGCCAACATGGTTGTAGTGCAAGGCCAAAAGAGCCCATTTATTCGTAATGTCTTTACTCTTGGATCCTGTGCATCTGTGGTAGGAAGTGAGATATTATCCTACACTGATGAAAGACATATGCTTCAGGTAAGCTTGTTGTTATTTCCACCAAACTTTGTAGCATGCTACTCTGTTTTGTTTAATTATGTTGTCATCTGCCCAGGAATAGTGAAATATACAAATTTTATTTTATTTCTTTGACTTTGTTAGGGTGGTGGAGACAAACACCAAAAAATGCAGCTCCAGCGATTCAAGCTTATGACTACTTATCTATCAACAATATTAATTTCAATTGACAACGACTTGTACGTTAATCGGAACGACAACGATTACAAACAGCTCACTACAAAGCTAACCAAAAAATTCTGGACTGGGTTACATCAGTCAAAATCAATCCATTATGCACAGCACGTATTTTCACTTTACAATCAGCCCTAATTATAGTTTAGGCATTGTGGTACTCAAAAGCTAATATTGGCGATCAATATTGACCCTACGAATTTACATACAATGCACACTGAGCTCAGTTTGCTATTTCTATATTCTTTACTCAAAAAGCATGTTTTTGTTTGGCTGTTATGCCTCGCATGCCAGTTGTATTATTGAATACTAACAGTTATTTTTATTATTATTGAAAATCTGATCTCATCTGTGATATAGTGACTGAGCATCAGTCAGCAGTCACCTGATCTTTGTATTTTGATTATGTTGCATTAATGTAAATATTGTCTCATGCAAGCCTGATGCAACCCTCTTGTATATATTCAATGACAATCTTTAATTAGTTAGTTAGGAAATTGAGATCTAGAAGTAACTACGGTTGTCTCTTATTGTGTCATCTTCGTCTATACTGGACTTACTTGCACTTGGGATTAGATTTCTTCCAGTACATAAAATTGGCGACGAGGATATTTTGTTTGTGGAACTCACGACTTGCATTTCTGTTCAAATTCAACAGTAAAATGTCACTTTTTGGGCATCAGCAACTGTTTTGCTGTTAAATCTTTATTGTGGAGGGAAGAATGTTAATTATTAGTTCCATGCTCAACCTTGTTAGGTATGCATTCAGGTTGGAGTTTGCCATATCAGTTTCTTTTGAAGTAACTAATCCCCATACGGCATTGGTATCTTTGATGTGTCTTAGTAACTGCAGGCATGGCCGTTTGAAGTGAGCAATTTCCAATGTGCAACTCCATGACATCCTCCTCAATTACCCAAGGCGGGCGACGTATCACCCAACTTGTTGATTATTTGCTAAAGAAACTGCCTGCCTTGGCTTTCCATTTACTATTTATCAATGGAGTGTTCTTGACACCAACAAGGAAGGTGATTTATCGACTACCTACTCAAGTTCTTATGATCAGGCCTGTAACTGTGTTCTGTTTTTGTATTGTGACTATGAATGGCAAAGATTCTGATATCTGTTGCTTGATTTAAAGTTAAGTTTTAATCCTTGGTGGTTGTTTCACATTTATTCTTTGTCAATAAACAAAACATTGTAATTTCAGCATAGGGAACTGTAGTATCATCATGTTATTGCAAAACAATGTTTACAGTTTTTTCATTAATTTTCCATGCTTGTGCTGCCTGCATGAAGATATCAGGGTTGTAACGGGTTGCTTATAATTTATGTCATGATAATTCAGTATTGAAGTACTTACAATATGTATATATATATGCTTGTATGCAGAGGTGGCTGGGAGGCAAAATGAGTTACTAATAAGAGGAAACATTTTCAGGGTCACACTCTAAATTTGTTGGTTATGCCCATTTTGGCAAGACTGGTCAACTTCTGATCATCTGAGTTTTTATCAGTGTTTTGTTATAGCACAAATGTAAAGCTTGGTATATAAGTCGCAATTGTGAAAGATTGGGTGATGGGATCAAATAGCATGGTCCACCCAGTGTATGCCAAGCATCTATCCTTCCTAGAGAACAGCCATCTTGGGCTTGCAAAGCAGCTGAAATGATTGCCAAAGCAGCTAAAATGACTGCCAAAACATTTGAAAGCTTGTATCATGCC
This sequence comes from Chironex yamaguchii, assembly GCA_024741275.1. Classification (NCBI taxonomy): domain Eukaryota; kingdom Metazoa; phylum Cnidaria; class Cubozoa; order Chirodropida; family Chirodropidae; genus Chironex; species Chironex yamaguchii. The sequence goes on along the minus strand of JANTCA010016631.1, from coordinate 12,264 downwards.
GGAAGCATATAATATACAACAATATATACTTGTAACAAAGGAAAGAATTATTTCTTCTAGTTTAAGGGGCAACGTATTCCTAAGAAAACAGTCTTTGATGTGAAATGGAGAGTGGTGTAATTCTTCACCTTCAACTTGCAGTATTTCAATGTTGACACCAATCTATTTAACATCGCAACTTAGTCTTCGTGTTAAACTTTGATGCATGGACTTAAGTATAATCCTTGTATCTACGCATTTACTTGTAGTATATGAATTTTTGCGCCAATGTGAAGCTCGGTATGTAGGTCACAGTTCATAAAGATCGGGAGTTAGGATCAAACATGTTCCAGCCACTGTACGCCAAGCATCAATTACTTCTAGAGAACAGCCATCTCGTGCTTGCAAAGCTAAAATGACTGCCAAAACATGCGATTCTGCCATAGGCCAACATTTACTAGAAAATTGAGAATGAACACAGATGTATAAGGACCAGAATTTTGGGGTAATTGGCACAGCTAGATCATCCTTTATCTAAGCATAATATAGTCTATATACATGTAAACAAGAAAACCAGTAATCGGCAGGGAGAAAGTTTTTTTCACTTGGAGTCTTCCAATTTTGCTTTGTTTCTTCATTTTGTCTTTGTCTTTTTCCTTTCTTTTTATGATTGGCTAGTTTTGATACATGTTTCTTCTAAGATGGTTGCCATATGAAGGGTTTTAGACAGAAAAAACTTTTAAGTATCTTTTAGAACAATGTAATAAAGTTTCAAGGTGGTTTTGAAGTTTTTTCTAATATGTTTCTACTCACAGTAAGCGTTTAGATGATGTGCCTTAATATGTCTTTATACTATTATTGATTGTGTTCCATTTTTTCTTTTAAGGCATGGTCCGATTTTGTTAAGGATGTTGATCCTGACATTATCACCGGGTACAATATTGTCAACTTTGACATTCCATATCTCATCAATCGTGCAGCAACTCTTAAAGTTGGTAAATTCCCTTTCCTTGGAAGAATTATAGGTGACAAAAGTGTTATTTCAAATACAACATTCCAGTCAAGAGCATATGGTAAAAGGGAAAACAAAGTGATAAACACAAGTGGACGCGTTCAGTTTGATTTGCTTCATATTCTCTTAAGAGATTACAAGTTGAGATCCTATACACTGAATTCGGTCAGTTACTATTTTCTTCAGGAACAAAAAGAAGATGTGCAACACTCCATAATTACAGACCTGCAGGTGAGACTTGTACAATATGTACCTATCTCATACATTTTGTTTATTATTTGCTAAGAAACAATGCATACTGTTTTTCATAATCTACAGTCTTTGAATATGGAATAAGGTTAACTTTTAACCATAATTAAGGAAGAGAATTCTGCTAATGTTGCTTAAACTTGTATTTCACCCGAACTCTTTTTGTCTTTATATTTTGTCATTCCTTAGACAATAATTTCATAATTTTAGTATCTATTTCGGGGGTAATATATTGTGATGATAGTCCAATGTGGCGTGTTAAGAGGATAGACACTCTGATAAAGAAGTGTGACATGCCTCAGTATTTAATGAAATTTTTAAAATGTTGTCGTGTGTAGTAAGTGGAAGAGTCAAAAGGTTTGGGAATAATGCCATGTGATTATCTAATTTTTTTATGTACTTCGTTTTGCCTGTTATATCTGCTTCAATTTTTTCACTCCAAGTCAATAACTTATAGGACGTTATGGTTGATGTTCTTCACATTTTCGAAGCATTTCTATTAATAGATAATCTGCAACCTGGTTCCAGTGTCGCCCTTTAAAGTTTCTTTTTGGTTTCGCTACTTGGATTCATTGCAACTGTGTTCCGTAAATTGTTTGCAATAAAATTTCACTTTAAATTCAGTAATTTCCTGTCCTTATCCAAATGTCTCCTTTCCACTTTCAAAACTGCGTGTTCTGTTATATATTAAACGATAAGTTTATAATTCATTATGTTCTGTTATGTATTAAACAATACGCTTATAACTCATTATGGTCTGGTATCTATTAAACAATACGTTTATAACTTATTTTGTACTGTTATTTATCAAACAAAAAAGTTGCAACTGATGAGTAGAAGTGTGCTAGTACAAACAACAGAAAACTCATTAGGCTTAATTATTCTCGGAGCATAGGTCCCTCTTTTCCTAACATATACTTTCCTGTGCGAAGCAAAAGGTAATAGGTCAGCTATCTGTAGATTTTGGATAAGTGTTCTGTTTCGCGTCCATAGCTTGCCATCTTCAGTAGTTATAAATGAGCCAAACTAGGCATCACTTGTATTTGAGAGCCTCAGAACATCTGGGAGTTTCCGGTTTTAGTGGGAAGAAGCTGTCTGACCCCTCTTTCTGTAGTATATTAGAACATCTGAGGCCTTGATGTCATCATGTTATCCTTATCTCTTTTTGTTTCTGATTTGCTTGTTTATAAATGTCTCTTTGTTGCCAAAAGCAAACGTTTATTTAATAACAATCAAGATACTGTACCTTTGTTTCTTTTTTAGTAGTTCACATTATTTGTAAGTCCCCTGTTATGACCCCTAATTTACCACCCTGTTGATGACTTGTTAATTACTTTTACGCCTTACTACAATCTGTAGCCTTTTGTTTTTCTTGACATACTATGTATTGTCCTTGTATATTATTTATAATGTTACGCTCACATACCATATCAATTTCTCTGAAGATGTCAAAGGCATTTGACAAAACGTAAAAAAACGTAGTTGAAAATTATTAGCCTGGTAGACAGTTTTATAAGTAAATAATGAAGGACTGTTATTGTTTGAGCTTCCCATGTGCTACTCATTGCCCTTGTAATTCTTCAGATATTAATATATTAGTTTATCAAATCCATCAGTTGTAATCTGGTAGTAAATTTGCCCTGTTACAGAATGGGAACGCACAGACTAGAAGACGACTGGCCATTTATTGTATGAAAGATGCTATTTTGCCACTCAAGTTACTTGACAAGCTAATGTGTCTCTTCAATTACATGGAAATGGCAAGAGTAACTGGTGTCCCCTTCAGTTATTTGCTTTCTCGTGGGCAGCAAATTAAAGTTGTCTCCCAATTGCTGAGAAAGGTATGCTTATTAGCTATTATGTGTAATATGTCTGTGAGATTTGTTTCAGAAATAACTGACTAAGATGAATAAATTGGCAAGAGATAACCAATCGTGTCTGTATGTAAAGCATTTAATTTTGTCCGTTCAGTGCTGCAGAGTCGCATCAACACATGTTCTTGATTCTATAACCGTTTAGTAATATTGAACTTGAAAAACGCTTTGAGAACACAATGTTTTTTTGTTGGTCTATCTTCGTGGTATGAACCGCCAGAATTATTTGGAACAGAAAAATAGCAAAATTTATAAGCGGAATGTAATTCGGACCCAGCCAATCATAAGACATACGTCAAGAAACGGGGGCAAAGAGTGCCACAAAGTTTTGTCAGCCTTTAAGTCTACATAGCACTAGATCTTTGTTTTAATGTAGACAAGTTTACGCTTAGATGGATAGACGACTTTACTCTACAGATAATCTAAAAATTATCGTCTCAATACTGTTTGCTACATTCTGGATTTTTAAAAAAACTTTTTGTGTTACGAAACTTTAAAATCGCCTTGAAAATTTGCGACATTGAGCTGAAAACATACTTAAAAGATTCTGGATTTTCCTGTAAGCGGTGCCCAATGGCAAAGGCACAGTCTTTTGCTCTTACGAATAGTAATGGACGATAAGAGCTTTCAAGTATGTTTCGCCATATTTCTTTTCAAAGAGACTATTGTTTATTTTCACACCATGGGAGTTCAGTACCGAAACCTTCCGCGGTTGATGTAATAGGCTCTATTTTTATGCGTTTCGGTTCACATTTGTACAATATATTTCATAAGTATATATTACTCATTTAGGGACTAATTAGTATCTACCCGCCAGACTATTTTTTACATTCGAGGGGTACTTAACCTGCTCGTGCGGATGCAGCTATACTCGAGGGATCAACAGCAAATGACTCGCAAAACTGTAGTGCTGTGGGGCTAGTATGTGACTATGAAATAAGTAAATTTGCAATTTTACCGCCCTTTTGAAGAAGATAACGATCCATCTGCGAATTTGCGACCTACAAGGCTTTAGTCTTGGGACAGAATCAGGATCAACATTACACTTGACATCAATTGCAGCTCCTAAATCTTAGAGTTTTTGCAGATTATTTACATTCTTTTGTTATCATCATCAATTTTACTCGTCTTTTACTTTGTTTTGTTGGCATCATTGGTCTTTTTCTTCTCACTTAGTTGCTTTTATTTATTTTTATTCCATGATTATCGCTTTAACACAATCTTCCGAGTAGTTTGTTATTCTTAACCTGACGAAAAGACGTGGTTGTAAACTACTTTGCTCACAAACTTTGTAAACTTTGCTCACAGACCAGCAAATGTTTCATAATTGTGCCCTTTTAAGTTCTTTGACCACGGGCAGCCTTTACGCATAGCTTAATTCATGCAAATTATCTAGATAACATATACCATTATGCATACTGCGAATACCGTGTCGGATACCCTTACGCATACCATTCATACCAACATAAAAGCCATATCGCATACGTTCCCATAACGTATACCATGATTGTTATCACTTGATATCCTTGATTGAGACTGTTATTCACTTTTCTACTGATAATTCTTGAATAATCATCCTTCCCTCTGCTCTGTAATGCCAAAATTAATGTCATGCCTAGTCGCTATTGCAAACTTTAATGTACCTCGATAATCTTCTCTTCATCCAGGCAAAAGAACAAGATCTGGTTATTCCAGCGCAAAAAGTTGACGCTGGAGATGAATACGAAGGGGCAACAGTGATAGAACCTGTTAAAGGGTATTTTCTATTCACAACTTGAAAATAATTACTTTGAACTTAAATTTATATTTTTACTGATCAGATAACACAAGTTTTTAATTTATCCAATTGATTGATTGATAGAAAAAAGAAATATTTACCCCTGTATGCACTAACTTGGTAAGACTCGGTGTCCTCTTCTCCTTACAGTAGCACTTTTACGACCTTGTTTGCACTAATGTATAATAGATATGTATAGACAGAGTAACATACACTGATAAACTTTATATGGCACGATGCAGATATTGGCACAGGGGTCTTTTGAGAAGCGTCTATGAAATAATCAGATCATTATGACATATTACGTAGTTACCAACAAGTCAATGGTCAGGTGTTGACAAATGCGGTCCTTTAAGTGTGTTGATACATACGAAGACGATCTAGATCGATCTAGTTATATTGTGATTATTATAAACAACATCTTAACCTTTTTATCCATGTCACCGTCATATCGGGAGTTTCAGTTGGACTGTTAGCTTTGTAACTGTGCTGACCGGTTTTCAGTAAAGAACGCCAACTGCTTGTCAAGAGGTCGATCGCTTCGCCGTCTGCTCATTATATCACATTACACCATCTTCTGCCCCGCATTCGGAGACATTTCTACCTCGTTGGAATAAAGCAGATAAAATTCTTTCACAACATCTTTTATGCGAACTTTGACATTTCAACCCAAGAAGTTTCCTAACAGTCAAAAACTTAAAAACGGTTTTAAGTTTAACTTCTCATCTTACCTTTCCTTCTTGTTTATTCATTCCTTTGTACATTTCTCTTTGTGTTTTCTTGCCTAATCCTTGGTTCATTGCTTTCTTATTGGTCAATTTGCGATCCTCCCTTACTCTACAAATTCTACTAGGTATTCTGTTACTGTATTCAAACGAATGTATGTGATCAGTGTCAGATGAAAAGTTTTATAGATGTCAGTTTTACTTGAAAACAGTTTTAAAATTTTAAGCCCTTGCCCTAAGCCAAACTATTCACGCTTTCGATTCGATTTAAGGTATTACGATGTTCCTATAGCAACGCTGGATTTTGCCTCTCTATATCCGTCCATTATGATGGCACACAATTTGTGTTACACCACATTGTTAAGCCCATCAGCAGCAAGGGAGTAAGTTGCATTACATTGTTTTTCTTGTCAAACGTTTCTGAAAGATGATGTCTTTAGAACTAAGAGTTATATAGATTCATAATAGGAACTGCTTAAAGTTTAGACATACGAGAATAAAATTATTACAAAACAACGTCTTCTTTGTTCTGTCTTTGCTTTTGTGTTGTATTGTAAACAAGGTTTTGAACAATCTTTTTGTGGTACAAAACTTGAAAATCGCCTTGAAAGTTTGCGACATTGTGCTAAATACATACTGAAAAGCTTTTTTCGTCTGACACTCTTCAGAGTATGAATCGTCAGAAAGGAAAGTATATGTACATGGCAACCTATTTATACGAAATATGTATCAAAACTGGCCAATCATAAACAGGAAAGGAAACAAAGAAAGAGAAAATGAAGAAACAAAACATTATCGGAAGAGTCCAAGTGAAAAAACCGAAGTCTTTCTGCCTACAGAGTACTGGTTTTCTTGTTTTAATGTAGACAGACTCCAATACACTCCAGACTCCAAGGACGATCTAGCTCTGCCAATTATCCGAAAATTCTCAGAATGCGCCAAAATGTATAAGGACCAGAATTTCCAAATTTTCAAGGCGATAAACAAGGTTTTCTTTTCAAACAAGGTTTTCTTTTCACCATTTTCAACATCCGAAATCAAGATCGAGCATTGGAACTTTTAAAGTCTCAATGACAGCTTTTCAGAAAGTGTAAATTTTTAACTTCCCTACGGTTACATTGGAGTATTGAATAACTGTTTTGTTTAAGTTGTATAACGTCATACTATTAGGCAAGCAATCAATACATCTGTTTATTTGTCAAGAATGAAATATTGCGCCCTATCTGCTAATATTACCACCGTACCTACATTACTTAATAAATAGTTATCATAATTAGTAATAATGACATATATTAATAATATTTGTATAATAGTATAAAATTTGGCAGCTTCTTTACTTTCTCGGACTCGTTTGGTCTCAAACATACCCCCCCGTAGTAACTAAATAGGTTAATTAGGACCTTTTCACTCCATATTAGTTAATACTCTGTTTTCCTTGTTTTCCTTGTTTTCCTTGTTTTACATTCAAATTCAATTTGACAAGGGAATGCCCCTGCGGCATTAATTTCAAGGACGGAATTAAAGCGATACTTGATCATACTCCGAGAAATAATACCACTGACTAAGTTTAAGCCCCACTAACTTTGTTAGGCAAGGATCCTTACAGAGCAGCGTCAGTAACATCAAAGTAGAGTATTTTGAATGTTTATGCTGTACGAGGCAAAATCTTCACCGTTTGCTGATTTTATGTCATCAGAACAAACCCACGTGGGAATAGTCTCAGTACATGGATCTGTCGTCACTTTTTAATGCTTGTCATCAAATGATAAATCGACTAAGGTCATAATTGCCTGTTTTTTCGTTCAATAGCATCATTAAATCCATAGTTGCTTATCCCAAATGCTTCTGAGACGGTGGCAGTTTTCGCATTGTCCAAAGATCCGTCACTTGTTAACACAGGCCCGGAGAAGCTATTGAGTCTTGCCCCCTTACCATTGCGTCTTGTGTGTATAGGACGGAATTGAATCCGATTTTTGGTCTACGAATCAGATGATTTTACTAACTGTGCCACTGCTGCCTATTACGTTTGATGTCGTGTGATACATTTATTCTATAAATACGGCGCTGTTAGGACAAAAAGGCAATTTAGTAGTGAAATACTGTATTTTGACGCATGACCAACATTCTATTTTGATTAGTGTCCGATTGATACCAAGACTAGGATCTAATCTGACCACGTTGACATGTTTCGTTGCTGTGACATTAATGCTAATGTTCAAAGACCACTTTAAGACAACTATTTTTTATTTGCGTCTGGTTATGTTTCACTTGGGAGAACAGCCATTTTCGTTAAACTGTAATCACTTTAGAATTCCTTATGTTATGACTTCAACTATTTTAAGCTGAAGTTGAAATCCAATGAAAGTTTCAATTTAAAATTATGTTGGTAGCACTCTTGAGGTTCTTATCAAGGGTGTGCGCGAAATATTGAGTTTGCCCTCTTACGTTTGACTTGAACATGTCTTTTTACCCTGTTTTTTTAGAATGAGTCCTGATCAATATATTATAACGCCATGTGGTAATCACTTTATTAAAACCACAATGCGAAAAGGACTTTTACCTGAAATTTTAGAAAATCTTTTGTCTGCGAGGAAGAAGTAAGTAAATAGTCTGATCTACTATAGTTTCTTTTGTTTATATAGAGGTCAGTAGGGTGGTTTTGTGTAAAGAACTGAAGTTATGATTGTGACCAGCGGATCGTCGAACCCAAGTCTCACGACTGCAAATCTGAGTTAAACAGCTCAACAAGAAAGCTTCAAAGAGCTTAGTTCCGTATAAATGGCGCCAGATTTGCAGTCGTGGGACCTGGGTTCGTTGCTCCGCTAATCACAATCATAACTTTACGTCTGTTCCAGGGGCCGCGTCGACGGGGTCAGGGGGCCACGGCCCCCACTTTTTTGCTAAGCAAAGCGGTAAAGACGCTGTAAATTGAAAAATAAAATAAAAATATGAAATTGTGAAAAGAAGCCATCACTGTACATTTAGTGGTTTCGTAGGGAAACCATGACATGCTTTTTTATGCTAGCACGTTTGCCCATGTTATCTTTTAGGAATTCGTGGCCCCTCCACTTTTAATATCGTGCCGCGTCCCCTGTGTTCTCTGTATTTATATCTACCTAATTCCACTAGTGCGAGCGAGAATAAAGACCATTGACTTTGTCAGCATTTCTTATTAGGAAATTTATTCTCGTTTTGTTTGTTTTGTTCTAATGCGCAATTTTCAAGGAATAACAGTGAGTGTTCGTTATTCAGGCACTGTTTGCCTGTCCTGATTGACCATATCCTTATGACTAGAACGTGTATAGGCTAAGGGGACACCGTACTTATTCCACAGCAAGCGTGTCTATGCAATATTAAAGCATTTTTAAATGCAGAAATTATCGTTAACTGTTTAACATAGACTAGGTCCATTAGTATTAATGATAATGTTGATTTTGGTAAATTCGACTTACGAGGAGTCTTCCTGTTAGTAAAATTTAGACAGGAGTCCCTCCAATGCATGTTCAGGCAAAAGTAAAAAAGTCATAGGTATGTTCTTTATGTACTTAGTACCTAACATCTATAAAGAATGCCTGACAAGAGTAAGGTTCTATATTATCAACAGTACTTCTTATATACACTCCTAAGGAGCTCCCCCTCGATTCCTAATGTCCTTCATAGTCAGATTTTTAACTCTTTATTCATGTCAGTTTTTGGTTGCCCCTAGAGCAAAAGCTGATTTAAAAAAGGAGACAGATCCATTCAAGAAGAAAGTAAGCAGCAGAGACATCCTAACATATTAATGATTAATATTTACTATTTCCTTTTGTACTCATACCTGGATTTTGACAACTCACCACCAAACCCGTCTGGCCGTTCGCAGTTGCAACTCAAGTTGTCCAAAATCTAGTCTATGGCATAAACTGTTTTTGTACTTTTGACTTCCAACACGAAGTATTTGTTTTTGTAACTGAATTTTTTTCCCTCCCCATACCTCCTTAGCTAGGAATTACATTAACATTATTTTAATTACCTAGAGGATGCCACGAGGATTTAAATTGGAACCATGAAGAAAAACACAACCCGGTCAATTTTTGATGATACTGACAACAGAAGATTATAAAGCTTATATAGACAAGGCTGCCTTAATCTTTGTGTAATTTATTTAGCTGATACTTTTATTATAGTAGCGGGTCTAGATTAACCAAAATTTGTAGATCTTACTAAAGCTATATCCAACTTGCAAATTGCTTCTTGATTCCTGTAGCAAATAGCTGCCTGTTTACGGTTTCATAAAAAAGTGCTCTCAAGTTGGTGAGAAAAGGTCAATCTGTTTCGCCCAGGGAAGGAGCTGCATATTCTTTGAATATTGTCATTTCAGTAGGAATGTTGGCTTTTTTGTAAATGTCATACGTCCTAGAGATGGACAGAACTTTCAAATGAAACACTCTCAGTCCATTTCATAGATGTAAACGAGATAACGTCGGACATTGATGTACTAGTAGACTAGTAGACTGCAAGGATTACAAGCAGTTGTGAACTGGTAAATGAGCACTTGCAAAACACAACATTGGCTTTATTTCTCCTGTTTATTTGTTTCTTTCAGGTTCTTGATGGTCGTCAACTTGCTCTCAAAATAAGTGCTAATTCAGTCTATGGTTTTACTGGGGCTCAAGTTGGAAAGTTACCATGTTTGGAGATATCTTCTGTATGTTATTTCATGTATTTAATTTCCACTTTACATTGTTATCTGTGATTCCACTTTCCTGGTCGTAATACGTTCCCATAATGAAAAATTGAAACGTAATGCAACTATCAACGCGACTTTTTCCGTGAAGCCCACATGGCATTATCGTGGTGCCTAATTACTGATCTGTTAGAGAAAGGTCAACACAAGGTAAACGCATGCTCGACGCAAGGTCAGCATAGACTGAAGACAAGGTCAACACAAGGTTAACGCATGCTCGACGCAAGGTCTGCATAGACTGAAAACAAGGTCAACACAAGATAAATGCATGCTCGACGCAGGGTCGGCATAGGCTGAAAGCAAGGTCGACACAAGATAAACGCATGCTCGACGCAAGGTCAGCGTAGACTGAAAACAAGGTAAACACAAGGTTAATGCGTGCTCCACGCAAGGTCAGCATAGACTGGAAACAAGGTCAACACAAGGTAAAGGCATGCTCGACGCAAGGTCTGCATAGACTGAAAACAAGGTCAACACAAAATAAACGCATGCTCGACGCAGGGTCGGCATAGACTGAAAACAAGGTCAACACAAGGTAAATGCATGCTCGACGCAGGGTCGGCATAGACTGAAAACAAGGTCAACACAAGATAAATGCATGCTCGACACAAGGTCAGTATAGGCTGAAGACAAGGTAAACGTTGCTCGACGCAAGGTCAGCATAGACTGAAAACAAGGTTAAGACAAGGTTAACATCATGTCAGGACAGGATTCTTAATTTGCTTTGAGGATGAGATTGAAAAACTCCTAAATTCCGTCGTATTGTAGGTAAGATGGCGATCTTAGAAGCGAGTTCGAATACGCCTCACAACAAAAAAAAATTCCATTAATGATAGGGCGAAATGGGAGCCCACTCTCGCTCGCTAACAGCGTTCACTCTTTGCCCCAACCCGACCCCTGTCGGGGAAAGCCTACCTTAACCCAACGCCGACGCAAATCTTGTCGGAATCGGTCGGGGAGTCTACTTCGGACTGCAATCCATTGCCCTGTTGGAAAATACGGGAAACTGGATTGAGTCATCTGGCGGCCTTGGCTAAAAAACATTTTGTGACCTCCTTATCCGCCAGTGAGTGCAAATTCAAAGTAACATCCGAGATAATTTGTGGGAATGATACTCGTCTATTACCAGAAAATGTGCCAACATTCTTGTTCTTGAAAGACAAATTGTGGATGCTTGGCTCATAGTCTACGATTGCCCATCGAATGAGCTTGATGTGTGAATATGTGGATGAATATGTGCTTGGTTGTGACAATAATCGGCAATGTTGTGATGCAAGACCAGTTAGACTAACTAATAACGAAAATTGGTTCTTCATTTTTTGATAACTTATGCAGGGCTGTAGTTGCCAGGAGGCAGGTGGAAACTGCCCCTGTTGCCCTTTTTACAATGTGAAAATTTTTAAAAACTCTCTCTGTTAACAATTGTTAACTATTCCCAAAAATGTGCGAACATTCTTGTTTTTAAAGAGAAATTGTGGGCGCTTGGCTATCATAGTCTACGACTGCGCATTGATGGCGAGTGGGATGAATGTGCTCGGTTCTGACGGTAATGGGCCATAGTAAGATGGTGGCAATGTTCTAATGCAAGACTAGTTAGTAACTCGAGTATTGTCTGATAACAATGTTCTTAATGATAGGTTGTGTGCAAATTATCACGCTTTGCTTTGTACCAGTTTTTCCAATACGACTCAATTATAACTCAATAACGACAATTTCAAAAAAGTCAAAGTTCCTTCCCACACCATTTGATGTATTAGAGCGGCGCCCATCTCCATTTCTCAAGCCTTTGGGCCACACAGGTGTGCAATTACAGTGACTGCTACAGTAGGGGGCTAGCCCACTGGTAGCACTGTGTGTTTAACTTCCATAATCTATCCTGTAAGTGCTGAATGCTAAGCAGGGATGCATTATGTACCACTTTT
>JANTCA010016620.1:0-25222 GCA_024741275.1 Chironex yamaguchii | reverse complement strand
TTATCCAAAAATTCTCGTCCTTATACATTTTGGCGCATTCTGAATTTTCTAGTAAATGTTGGCCTATGGCAGAATCGAATGCTTTCGGCAGTCATTTTCGCTTTGCAAGCGCGAGATGGCTGTTCTCTAGAAGGAACTGATATGCTTGGCGTGCAGTGGCTGGAATATGTTGTTTGATCCTGTCACGCAATCTTTGAGAAGTGCAAGCTATATACCGAGCTTCACATCGACACAAAAATTCATATACTACCAAGATTTTTTGTGTGGTAGGGACACAATTCTTGTGAATGGATGGCAAGATCTTTCTAGTCGTGAAAACATTTCTTGGATTTACAGCAGAGAAACACTTAACTGCAGCTTTTTTAGTCTGTGTTTTTATGCGGATAGAAACATTACCTAGCCAAAGAAGTTTTAGGTATACAGGACATTTTTTAGGCCCAAAAGACTTTTCGGTTTCAAAATCAGTGATCTTTTCTCGACCAATTCTAGAAAGATCATGCCATCCATTCACAAGGATTGTGTACCTACCACTTCTCTCGACTTCAGATAGTTACTGCAATCCTGTAGTAGCATACTTGTGATAGGAAGTCAAAATGCTACTCTGTTTGATATCCCTTTAGATACATCCCAATCGAAAAGTTTTAAAAATAAGTTCTCTGTAGTCTTGTTAAGGCAAGAGAAACATGACATACTTTGGGCAGTATGTTGGAAAGCATCACCGAAAAATCTTTATGCAGACAGAAAGAGAGAGCATTGTATGTCCCCTGTAAAGAAATTCTTTGCAAGAAAGGCATAACCGTCTACGTATTGGGGTAACATATGATGTAATGACATTCATCCTTCTAGACCTGATCGCAAAGCTGCCCATAAGCACACAAACTCAATAAGCAGAGCATCCACTGGTTGATTCTCTGCCTTGATGGTTCTAGAGACAGATTCTTTATTTAGAATTGATTGCCTTGATATCAACACGATAGAAGCCCGAGAACTTAATACAATATCTACAATAAGAGTTTTTAGACTTCGGCATTATTTTTTAAAGGTAGTGCTCTCAGTGGGGGTACTTCATATCTCGCATTCCACGCTCTTCCCACGCACAACATCGAATCCATTCTCTTTGTTTAACTCCCACGCCACGGAGGCAGTGATTTGATTTGCTCTTTTAGAGTAAGCATTTAAGAGAAAAAGAATAGTTAATGGAATAAATAGTGCCAACAACATGACCTAACGCTAGCCTTGTTTTGGTTATCAGTATGGATGATGTGCAAATCTTTCTGAGAAACTCAAAGCTAGTCTAGCATCTCAGCTTGTTTCTTTATTTTGAAGGAAACATCAAACTTATTTCCTACTGTTCTCTCCATATCTCCGTCACTTTTCCTGTCCCTCTCTCTGGATATACCACCTCAGTTCTCCCAGTTCTCCCAGTTATTTTAAATCAGTTTTTGGCACAGCGTTGTGCTTCCAAGCTAATTTTTATATGTCAACATACAATTGCTTATTCTAAGAACTTAATCTGATCAGAAAATAAGTAATGTACATGTAATGTATGTATATAATGTATGTATATGTATGTATATGTATATATTCATATAACTGTGGTAGTGCTTCACTCATGAATAATGTATAAAACATATAGTTTGTGACCATTTCTAATTTTAAGATTGTCAGACCACGTGTTAAGAAATTGTGCTCATGTTAAGACGTTTTCCGATCAATATTGTTTATTCTTGACAGACGCACAATGAAATGCTTTGGCATCTGAAACACCTATTTATTCTGTTCTGTGACTAATCGGTTCTGCATTCAGATAATAGCATTCTTGAATGCTAAATGTAATTATTACAGAAATGAATTTAAAATATTAAACTGCATTCCAAATGATCTTTAGAGGGTTTTTATACCTTATATAGGACATTCTACTATATTTTTAATAAGTAATTGTTCTAAAAGCCAATACTAAACAATTTCTAGCTTCCTTGCTATAGTAACACTGTTAGAAATATTTATTTCCAACCTTCTTTGCAACACTTAGAAAGATTAGAAGTTGTAAATGATTAGTATGGAAAGGAGTCACTTTATTCTCTGGAAATTAATTTTGAAATTTAAAGTACAGTCGTATAATATTAAAGAAATACAAGCAATTTCTTGCCTATTTTCAGCAAGGACGTGCATGAAGACCACCTTGCTTATTCTTGATTCGGTACTCAATCAGCAGGTAGTCCATTGAAAAGAAGAGTTTCTTTCGCCCCTCATTGAGCCATTTGTCCATTCTCCTGCAAGCAATTCAAACCACCCACAGATGAATTTTTACTTATGTGGGCTGCATAGATTTGCTTCAGCTATGGCTAAAGACTTCTTGGCAGTTAAAAGACACTTAACTTCCCAATGTCGTTGTTGCATATCTTATAGACCAGTTCACACCTGACGATGTATCATGGGTCTTCTCTTTTGATAGTATTGTTGTACTTAGTTTTATTTTCGCCTGCTTACAATGTGTCATCAACGTTTAAATATACTACACGCAAATACAGAGAGCTATTTTTACAGTTTTTTGCTCGATTTAACTCGCATATTAAATAACATTTAAAAAATCACGAGAAAATGCTAGTTTATCGCTGTTGCATAGGTGGGTGTATCAACGACTGAAGATACAAAATTGCAATACTTGAATGATCATTAAACACTAAAATCTAAAAGATAGCAGTAATACGTCTATCAATTATCTTTATTAATTTATGATAACTGTAAACAATTTAGTGCACGTTTAAAGGCCAGAAGGGCAGAAGGGGCTACATGGACCAGAAACATTGGAAAGTCCATTTGAGAATTCTGAGAAACGGTCATTCAAATCCACACTGACTCATCTATCACATTATTTCCACATAGATACAAAGAAATGTATGATGGATAGGTGATGTGCAAAATATTTTGTCTGTTGGCAGTTCTTTTGTTTAATAGCAAATGTCGATCTTCAAGAACACTGGACAACAAAAGGCAACGTGAAAGCTAACTTTTTCTGTCGAGGTATTTTGGCAGCATTTCTCACCAATTCCTTGGTTTTTCTGTCAAATTATTTTGGCAGCATTTCTCATTAAATCCTTGGTTTTTCTGTCAAGGTATTTTGGCAGCATTTCTCACGAAATCCTAGGTTTTTCTGTCAAGGTATTTTGGCTCTATTTCTCACCAATTCCTTGGTTTTTGGTCGAAGTATTTTCGCTTGAGTAAACGATGCTTATAAACTAACTTATTATAACACAACTTTCTCAATTATTGATGAGGCACCAAAAAGCACAAAATAGCATGAATATATTTTTGTTTTCAACTCGTTACGTTTTAGGTCAAAACAAGAAATTGGCTTACCAAAAAACTACGTATGCTTATAATTTTATTGTTTATTTCAATTTACCCTTCAGACTTGGAAATGTAGTCAATAATAAACAAAACAAAGCTCAAAGATGTTCAGAAAATGTAAAGTTTTAAGTTAGTAACAAATTATAGGTCCCACTCAAAAACATTAAAAAGACCGTTAAAAGTGAAAATAGAAAACTTTATGGTCATTGGACGTACTGTTTCGAGGCATCTTAAAAACTTTCGAATGAGGGTAAGTTCGCCCACACATAGACAAGCTTTGGTAGGAAAAGGATTGATGAAAAATCTAGATTAATTTTGACTACAAAATTGCGTATTACTGTTATCATTGCATTAAACTGGAACTGTCTTGATGGTACAAAATTGCTTAAGAAGATTTGGAAATTTTTGTTTTCTTTTTTTCTTGTCTTGATGATTGTAAAAGTTAAATTCATGCTTGCAGCACGGTCTACTAAAACGTTGAAGAAATGGGCCTTTTCTCAGGCAGGTTATTGATCTAAACCTTAGTTTGTCATTTTAATTAATTTTTCTGACCTTTAGTACATTACTTGAATTTACCTTTAACCATTGGCAATCACATGAATTGCAGAAATTCTTTATCTAACAAACACCCACGCATGAACACATCACTGCAGGTTCATACAGTCTTCTCTTCTTTTGCTACCAAAGAGCAAACCCTCTCGTAGACGTTAGCTCGTGTTTACCATAAAATGGACAAAGTGCGGAAAAATGTGAATTACTGAAGGTAAAGTTTTCATACTGCGTCCTGCAAAGTAAGATTAATTTGTTTTGCCGATTTCGCTATAGGTGGTACATTAATGAAAATTTATGCATTATTATTCTTTCTTGGCGTTTTGTTGTACTATTTTGTAGAGGATGCATTGTATCGTATGAGGTATAGAGTTATCCTTTGTCATCTTGATACCTTAAATTCTGAATAAAATTAAGAAATCATTACTTTAACGGATTTAGATGAGCAGATAACTGGCCCACTGATATCTGAAGAATCAGAGTAAGTTTCATTTCTTTTAAATAACTGTCTACATGCTATATTTATATATACAAATTTTTAAACTACGATATGCTGTTATGTTTACTTAACTAATGTTGTCAATTATTTGACAATGCATTTGTGTCTTTGAGAAAATCTGGTCTTTAAAGCAAGATAGTTTCTCTTATTGTATTTATATGTCACTTGTTCTCAGAGTTTGTCTATGTCTGGACTTTCATAAACAGGAAACGAAAATAAGTGGAAGAAAATGATATGGCACTGGCTATAATTCAGAATTAAGTAACTTTGCGGCAATAGAATATACCTCATAATTTAATTCATCATTAGATGTAGTACCTTTATTTTGGTCTTTAAGACCATATTTAATTCAATCGTTTTATGAAACGGCTTAAAGTTCTCTTGCAAAGGAGAAATATGGCAAATTAAGGAAAACAAACTTGCAGGATTTTTTTATTCTTACATTCGTTAGAGTATCGTGAGGAATACTTACTTTCCCTGTGAATAAATTTGTTTGGATTCCACAAATTGTTTAGTTGTGAAGCCTACTACTTTAACTACATATTCTATCCACTCAGCAAACGTATAAAAGCGAAAGTATATCTAGTGTTTGGAAGAATCCACCCTCCCCCATAGAGCGATAATCATGGGCTCGCCAACCACCTTTGCATTAATATTTGTGATTCTGCCGTAAGTCAACAATAATTGAAGATCCAAATTTGAAAAATGTTCGTGAAAGTTTATGAATGACAGGCACAGGAAGATCGATTTTCCGTCGAAGTATTTTGAAATTATATCCCTTTTACTTCAAGGAATTCACAATGAAGATAGCCTACTTTCTTCTGCTGATCGGAGCAGTCGCTGTGTTGTCACATCAAGGTAAGGATATTTCTTATTGGTAGTTCTTTCGATCTTAATGAAAAGCCAATTCCATCTTTAGAAGAATATGGTTAAATGCATCCCTTATTGCAGCGATGGACTCTAATTTTAGTGCCTGAGTGACCTAAATGCATGTACCTTTTCTCAAAACGACAAGGGTCTTAGTATAGCGTCTACTTCTTGTCTCTTTAACTCTATTCGGTGGTCACCACAGCAAATATTGTTTCTCTACATTGTCTTGTTTTCTCCATTTTCTCTCTCCGCTCTTCCAGTTGCCACATCTTTTCTTATGTTATCTATCTATCTCGTTTTTGGCGTTCCTCCCTCTCTCTTGTCTCTGAACTCGTACAGAGCCCTTGACTATGTTCTAAGTCTTTTGGATATCTAGAATACAACAGTACTAACATTTTCACCGCTTAAAGGCACGCATTGATAACCTACAGGATATCTTACTCGTAAACTATGGGTTGTAAGTTACTTAGCAAGCTAGGCCGGTTCTCTTGGTTTGATGGGTACTTATGGAAATTACGAGAACTCACGATCTTAAAAAATCTTCTTGATATTTTCTTAGACATTTTAGAAGAATAGCAGGATATTTATACACACGTTGATGATGAAGTTTGCAAGTATACCGTTCGAAGACGGACGGAGAGGCTAAAAAATAGCTGCACAGTGGACACTTCAAAGCCTAAAAATTTTGTTTAAAATCATTGTCATTTATTCTGTTTTGCATATTTGAGACCGTTAAAGTATATCCTCAAGATGGGTGTAAATGTTTTTAAAGAAATAGTCTAAATAAACAATAATTGCAAAGCGCGATAATGTGCATCCCTCCAACGGCTTTTACTATTCAGTGCGAGTTTGAAGAAAAATATATTTCAGAATCAACATTTGTAGCAAGGTTATTTATTCCTAGAAAAGTTTAATCATATTGTATCTATTTTTGATTATTAGAATTGGATGAAGACATACCAATGAAAAATGAAGGTAATCAAAATATTATACATTATAAATTTTTGTCACTTAGTCGATTATTTCTAAACATATAAATTTATATATAATTACAAGACGTTAAAATGCAATTTACTTTTTTAAGCCTACTGCCATATAGTTTGTAAATAATACTATGATTATCTATTCATAGAGAACGACAAGGACATGATCATGGAAGATGAAGGTAAATTTATGATTTCACGTACCTTTTTCATAATTTTGCTTAGTTTATCTCAACAGTAACTTATCAGTCTATTTAAATACAATGTATTGAAACGGAGATATACGTACCTACGAAACTACCTACTTAGGATGCACTCTCGGGCGTACTTTTGACATGTATTTCCTTTAGTTGTCCCAAGCTGACATTGTGTTCCAGCAACCGACAACCAGGGATCTGACCTCAGCTAAAGTAGCATTGACGTTTTTAGCCTCAAATGTAACTGTCAAAGAGAAATGCTGCTTATTACTGATACCTGACACAATGTCCTGCTAACCGACGAAAACCTTGTCTGATGTGAAATTAAATTATAAGACTGCTCCAAGCATATTTTCATGACCAAAGAACTAATTGGTGCTTCGGGTGTGATCCATATAACAATACTTCACTTCAAATAAAAGCCAAATTTTTACCTTGCTTGTTAGCCTTGATCTTCAAGAATTTCCTCTACTCTAGTCTAAGCTCCGAACGAGACATTGCCTAAAGGAAAACAATTGAAATTTTTCACGGACCAGCCGAGTGATACGTTTACTATTATCTAATTACTTTGATAACTTTACCGCTTCTATCTATTGTGGCAACAGGTAACGTTTGTGGGTATAGCATCTCTTCTATTAATCAAAATTCGTGTGTTAGTTAAATTTAACTAACTTTTATTACATTCCACTAAACAACTCCTGTGTCTGGTCGATTTTCTCGGACGACAACGTTAGTTTTTAGCCACAAACTCTAGATCATTCACTGCTTTAGCAGGTGATGGGTTGTTTCTATAAAAGGGACCTTCGCCGTACGACCATACGGCCCTTGCAAGGGTCCTATTATTTACTTTTATGAAAACCTAGTTATCACACAAAACATCGTGGTTGGAATCAGAGGGTCAGGTCTTGTTCAACCAATGGTTCACACTGGTTTAGCCACACATGTTCAAGAACTGCAAATTAGTTCTCCACTCGCTAATGCGCAATATAAACCGCAGGTTGGCTCAGCGGACAATGAATGACCGCAAATGTCATGTTAACAGGATTCCACTGCATTACAATGAAGTTTAGGGCTAGACGAAATTTTCCTCGTTTTCTTTACTCTTCATGACACAAACTAAAACCTAAATAAATTCATGAGATCAATTCTCAGGATTGTCATGACAGTCTATTTAAAACGAGCATTTATTCATGGTTTGATAGAGGTATTTAATCTTGTACATGTAGGCACCGACGAGGATATGCCGATGAAATTTGAAGGTACTTTCTTAAATAATAGTTTAGTTTTGGCTAATTAAGTCGACTTCTAGAATTGCAATTGAAAACTTTCTGTTTGCTGCAGAATTTGTGATGGCGTATTATTGTATACAAATTACAGCAAACAATATAATTTAGCTCACAGTTTTCACTTGTTACGCTGCATCAGTTCTGTCAATTTTCAACCTCTGCCTCAACTGTAAATGCTCTTTGAAGTTTTACCTTATAGTAATGGTATACATAATTCATTGAATATTAATGCAGACTGACAAGATAATTGATGATTTGTTGCGATTTGATTCGTAAGCTGCATAGAGAATTATACAGGGTGGATGTATTCAAACAACATAAGTTAATTAGTAGAGGTAGATCTCCTGAGTTTTAGACTCTAGTCTGCAAACCTAACGCTGTCTCTTTTCAAATGTTAGATCTTGTTTGATCAAGTGGTTGGAGTGTAAACTTTGCATTCAAAAACCTTGAATCTAAGTAGAATCAACACTGGGACATTTTACAGGCGCTTCTTTGTAATTATAGACTGTATGGAATCAAAATATGTAGTCACATCGATAGAGTAGACAGTGGTGTCACTGCTGAGGTTAGTCACCGACTCTCTAACGGGCCCCATAATACACCAAGTTTTCAAATGTGCATGAGGATCAAAAGAATGTTACAACTTTAGTGCATTTGGTAATAGAACAAATATGCAAAACCTTTTACTGTCGGCTTTAACAGAATATTAAAAACCGTTTATTAAAAGACTCTTTAATGAATACTTTAGTCTGTGATCAGAAATTTCGATTTTTAAGAATAATACCTAAATCTTTGTACAATAGTTTCCATGTTATTGTACAATTTGAATTTAGAAATGTTCCCTTTTCCCTCATTTAATTCCATAAACGTGATCAGTACCAGACAAAAATGTATTTAAATTAGCATTTACGTAAAATAGGTATTCGTTTTGCTACGAATCCTTTAAAATGGATGCCAGCACAGAGAGAGAGAGAGAGAGAGAGAGATGCTCTTGTGTCAACGTTTTAATTTTGAATTTTGCCTTTCTTTATACCTACATGCCACTAGATAAGGAACAAAAAGACACAAAAGAAGAGAAAAATGGTGATTGACTTTAATTATCATATTGGTAACTGCACAAACATTACTTGGCATTGAAAATGGCTCATATTTCAGAACGTCACAAGAAGTGGCTAAGGAACTAATTCGTAACCCTTTCAAGCTCTCTTCTCATAAGCCTGGTTTGCTTTCGTGTGGAAAAAATGGTTCAAATTATTATTTCTTTTTTAATTTTACTCATTTTGATATTTTAGGTCCTTAGATAAAATACTTCAGGACTAATTTACCATCCTCAATTGAGCTCTAATTACCAAACAACAAAAATGTAATAATTACTTCCCTATTGATAGTATTCAAATAACTGTTAGAATGTTCTCTATCAGCCTTATTAAAGTATCATACTATACGTTTGTGCCCATCAGAACCAAGTGTACCTCAGCAAGTACCAAAACATTCAATGAAATTATCAAAATTAAAAAACATTCAACACCGTGGTATCTATAAATTTATATTCTTTACGAAAGCAATGTAATAAACACCGTTGTTAAGCATATAAAGCGTTGTGAAAAATAATCTACTTCTTCTAAAGTTGACAAATTCGTTGTTTTAACTCTGCAACTTATCACCTCTTTTCACAATTAATATTCGTACGTGTGAATCTGAAGGTCAACATCAAACGTTCATGACTGCTTCTATCTAGTTATTGCAATCCATAAGTCAAGAGGTGTTGTGATGCTTGGTATCGAATTAAATAAAGTATTTGGACTACTCTCTGAGACTTTGGACACGTTTGTTTTAAGTTAGGTTTTTTCATAAAGGGGCAACTCCAAGATTACGTAACGGCTTAGGAAGGATGGGGTTTCATTTTTCTCTATTATGATAATTTGAGGGGAGTAGGGATCTCATTGAACATATAAGAAATAGAAACAAGAAATTTTTGGAACATCTAAAATTTATTTCCCATTTCCCCGTGCTGTTATGGCTTAAATTTCCAATGAAGTTTTGATCTTTCGAATATGACTACAAAACAACATTGCAATAATATTTGAAACTTTCTTGGCCTTTGTACTACATTGTACGTATGTTACTTCCGTTTTGACAGTAAAGCATTGCAACTTTTTTTAAGAGCTCTCAATTGTTTGCAATTAATTTGCAAATGGGGATGAACAAAAGCTTATTGTTAGAAGTTTCTTGCCAGTGGTTTAAGTAGTTACTCCGTACCTATCGTGTGACATATTCCTTCCTCGCACGAAGTCAGACTTAAAATTACTTTTGTCCCTATGCACCTACGTTAAGGATTGTTGTAGAATATGTTAACTTCACGTGATGCTAAACGCTTGCTAATCATTTGTCTATTGGTTCCTGCTAATTTCATATAGTTAGTGTATGTTATTTCCACAACAGACCTTAAGGAGTTTGAGAATGCAGCTCCATATTATCATTGCTCGAAGTGCAAGAAAAAGAAGTACTGTTCAAAGAGAGTTAAATGCAAGAGATCTCAACGAAGTCATTACAACAAATACGGAAAAGTGTGTTGTTCTATCTCTGTTACACTGTACCAAACGTTTTGCAAAAATCAACTCCAATCCGAAGTGCAAAAGTGCAAGGATGAAAAAAGTAACCAAAATGCAGTCAGAAAATGCATCTTTGAGGCAAGAGTCAAGTGTGTGAAAGACAGGAAAAAGCTGTTTAAAAAACTATCAAAGAAAGAAATGCTTGCATGCAGAAAAAAATGTACAGATACTTATACAACATGCAAGAATGGTTGCAATAACAATCGTAACTGCAAGATTAACTGTTCTTGGGAGCTAGAAGAGTGCAAAAATAATTGCGTCAAGGCATTCCGTGCTAGGTTCTGGAGATGCTCCCCAACAAAACGCAGAATCTATTACTACAAAAAATGCAAATGCAGCCTGGTGACACGTTGTTACTACAGAAGACAATGCTACAAGGTTCCATGCTCGCTAGCTGGATAGACAACGTGCGTTGGAAAAGCAACTGACTATTAGTTATTGTCACTGCTACAAATTAACATCCATAACTTTTATCTAACTGGCATGATTGCTTTGCCACATTAACTCTCAGTTTGTAACTTTTTAATTAATGTTTGTAATTAACTCACAAAACGTAAACTGCTGTATTTTCATCAGTTTAATGTGTAAGAAAGCCATACTCTTTATTTTGTTTTGTTAACTACAAGTATCCCCGGTCTTTACAATAAAGGACAAAAACACGATAAGCCCTTTCTCTCTTTGGTGTCAATCCAACTGTGTTTCTAATGCCGTTGACCTCTGTCACTTTGTCAGACCATGCAAGATGCGCTAAATTTGGAGCTAGTTCTTTGCATATCCAAATATAAGTTGATTTGTGTACTAAATCTCTTTCTTTTCCGAGTTATGGTATATATCTGCCCTATTGTCGCCTCGTATTGTTATAAATTTTGTGGAACCTTAATAGTTACTTTCTTGTGGTACAGATTTCGTCTCTGACATAGGTACCTCGTCCTCCTAAAAACATCGCGTATATTTTGTAACGGTTTCTTTTATCTCATTTTAAAAGTCTGAGCGAGTGTTTTTGCAATCGTTAAACATTTGGTGCTATTTGTTGAGAAGGAGGTATTCGTGTTTTTTGTTGCATGATTATTCATCCAAGCTGCTAGTCTGAATAAACCAGCGAGAAACTAAAAAGTATTTTTAACATAAACTTTTTAGAGGAGGAGAAAGATGTAACTTGTATGAAGGGCAGTCTTAACAATTTATAGATGGGTCAGCGCAATGAAAATAATCCAGAGACCCTCTTTCAACAAAACCAATTTTAAATTATAGTTACGATACTCAAAAGGGCAAATTTATTGACAGACTGAGTTTCCGAAAGTGAATACAAGAAAATATACAGGCTAGTAAGTCCGAGATGCAAAAAATATGTTCCATTTCAAAGTACTTTTAGCTCAAGGTGGTTCAATAACATTTATCCTATGTTCCAACTCACTTTACATAGGTATGCTGATCTGAAAATCTCTAATACTACGTATACATTTGCCATAAAACACAAATAAGTGGCTCTGTCTTGTAAAATAGTGAATCATGGTTGACTATCTACATGTATAGATGAGACAAGTTCCTTAGCCTTTAGTGAAATTACAATCCGAAGGAGTCTAATGACATCATTTGCTAGTGTCTTACATTTATGTGACATAGTTGCAGTACATCTTACAGAACTGTCAAATGGTTTCGCATTCAAGACCTGCCTAATGACCAATCATTACTTGTATGAATGTGACACACTCGAGGTTAAATCCACGACTATGGTACATATCAAACGAGCCTTACATTTTATTCCATTGAATGACAACAGGGAGTGTATTGTGTAAATTAACACTGTAATCTCAACCAAGCACTATAAATATTTAATGGTAGTGAAAGTGAACAAGATAGGGTGCTTTGAGACTTTATTATCTTCAATTGACATAAAGAGGCCTTGTGACTGCCTTTAATAAAGTGCTCTGACCTGAAGGAATGTTCGGATACTTTAAATGACCATTTTTTTCCTCGAATAGTTGTTTTCAGAGTAAATAAGGTCACAAAGTGGGTTTTAGAAATTGTACCAAGCTCCAGGATGACATGGATACTACGCGTAAGCGTTTGATTCATGTGATTCAAGTAGCAAGTGTTACCAACACTCATGTGTCCTTGGTAGTATTTGGTGTTGATAGGATCTTGAAGTTCCGACTTGGTCATATCCTGGAAATTTGTTTTCGAACGTTCGAAAGTTTCTCCAAGCTTTATATGTGATATTTTTAGCAAATTCGTTGGGGCAGTCTTTTATTTTGGGGGTAGTATCTCTTTCAGACGCACAAGTAATGCATATTTAGTTTTGAATGTCACAAAATTTTTCTTTGGTTGTTAACATAGTTAAAAGTCTGTTTCCATCGCAAAGGGTAAGTGAAACATAATAGTTTATCTACAAATATCTACTGCGTTATTGAAAATATACTCTAATCAAGGGAAACAGTAAGGAGACTAATTCAAAGAGATATTTTCATTCTCATGTGGAAAGAAACGATACATCGAGATATCTGCTTGTCAGCATTCAGTCAAAACATTGCCACTGCATAATTTAAATAATATCCCGCATTTCAATTTAGAGAACGTAGTCACTATCTCAAAATAATTCTCTGTAGGCATTTCCAATCAAGTTGATGTTCGTGGCAATATTAGTCACAATGCCTATTCACCCTTGCGATTCAACTCAATGTCTTTATCAAAAATAACCTGTTATCAAAACCAAATTCACACATAGTGCTAGTGTTGGAAGTATTGACGATTTACTTTCATGAAGAAAGTTACTACTTGGTTTACTAATCATCTTAAGTAAAAAATATCAGACAAAGAGAGATCACTAATGCGAACGTTTAATCCTAAGTGTTCTGAAATATTTTGAGAACGTCCAGATATAAAGTATTCTTCTATAAATTTCTTCCAGCCCGACCAGGCGTGGCGAAAAATTTGCGGGATGAGGCCTAACAACATCCATAGACAAAGGAAACAAGGTGAGTGTGGGCATTTTAGTAACACGTAAGTAACACTCAAGCAAAATGTGTGTTATCTCGTACTAATGCTAACAACTCACTACTCGATATGCCAATCACATTTTTTGTGATTTCAATAAAGAATCTTCTTACCAACATTAAAAAATGATGAAGAGAATTAAATAGGTAGATTTTTATTGCTATTGTTGATGGTTTGGACACAGGATACGGCTAAGCACTCAACTGAGCTAGCTGCATTGTCTTCAATATGAGGGAGGTGGAGGTTGACTGACTTCCTCTAAAGCTTTGTATTGCAATGTTGTCTAACAATTCTTGCTAAAAATCAGCAGTAGCTTCAGCAAGGTACCTGAAAGATCTTAGTTCTACCCTTCAAGACATCATTTTATTCCATTATAATTTTAATCAGAGCAATCGAGGGCATCTCAGGGCACGTAAAATGAAAATTATAACTTATACTCAGAATTTGTCAGTAATCATTTGTATAATCTGCTATATTTCATTTCTTTGGACTGATTCCGAGCTATGCATAATCAACGCACTTATTGTATGGAGACTGCGCAATAGAAATATTTGAGTAATCGTAATAATAATGATAATAATGGTAATCAAGCGTGGAATATTCCAGGGAAATAGCCTTTCACTGCTCCTATTGTTATCTGCCTCATAACAATGTCATTGGTTCAGAAAAAAATGAAAGCTGGATATAGTTTGGAAAAGAACCAGCCAAAATTAAATCACCTCTTATACATGGATGACTTAAAGTTATTCGGACAGAGTGAAAGTCAAATTGAATCACTTGTAAATACATTTCATAGATTTAGTTGTGATATTGGCATGCAATTTGGTATACAGAAATGTGGTGTAATTATCATCAAGCGTGAAAAGATGATTACCTGTGAAGGAATTAAACTGACACATGGAGAAAAGATGAAAAGTGTCAATGAAGAAGGTTAAATAGACTTGGGAATAGTAGAACTAGATAAAAATGAAAGACAGATTCTGAGAAGGAATACAAGCGAAGGATTAAATTAATATTGAAATTAAAATTGAACAGCAAGAATGCCATTTCAACAAAGAATATTTGGGCAGTAGCTGTGATGAGTGAGGGGCTGGGATAGTAAAGTGGACGAAAGAAGAACTGGAGAAACTAGATAGACAGACACGGAAAACTATGACAATTAATGGAGCATTGCATTCAAATAGTGACGTCCATATTTTAAATGTTGCAAGACAGAGAGATGGAATGGGACTGCAAAGTGTATTAGAAACCATCCGGTCAGAGGAAAGTAACCTTAGATGGTACGTTAAAAACAGAAAAAAAAAATTATTAAAAGTAGTACATGAACAGCAGGAAATAAACTGCGACATTATAATGCCATCAGAGTATAAAGATCAAAGAAATAGAAGACAGAGAAATCAAAAGGCACGAAAAAGTAATGCATGGTCAGTTTTTAAGAGATACATATCTAGACAAGAAGAAATCATGGTTGTTGCTAAAAAATGGAGACTTGGACAGAACCACTGATTACGGCCGCACAAGAGTAAGCAATACGTAGGAATTATGTCAAAGATCATATTCACAAATCAAGAGATTCGCCAACATGCAGAATGTGTGGTGAGAAGGGGGAAACTATAAACCATATTATATGTGAATGTAGCAAGTTAGCCCAGAAGGAATATAAGTGATGACATGACAACCTAGCATGGATAGTTCACTGGGTGGTACAATCATAAGCCAGAAGGCGTTACTGAAAATGAAAGCATTAAGATACTGTGGGACTTTAACATAAACACGGAATATGAAATTGAGCATGATCGACCAGACATTGTTGTAGAGCTAAAATCAGAAAAAGAGTGTTTGATCATCGACATAACTGTGCCAGGAGACATAAGGATAAAACAGAAGGAACAAGAGAAAGTCGAACAGTGTCAAGATCTAAAATTAGAAATTACAAGGTTATGGGGCCTACGAAATGTAAGTGTCATTCCAGTTGTAGGTGCGTTGGGATGTGTCACAGAAGAAGTAGAGCAGTACATAGAGATCAAAGGAATCAAGATCACGATTAAAGAGTCCTGGCGCCAAGTAAAGCAACCCTGTTCTAGGTACACTTTAATAATAATAACAATAATAATAATAATAATAATAATGATAGTAACAATAATAATAATAATAATAATAATGATAGTAACAATAATAATAATGTCCAAGAATGATTGGTTACCTCCAATGTGCCAGAGTGGATGACAAGAGAAAAAACGAGTCTAATAATGAAAGATAAGGAAAATGGGCTTAGAGCAAGCAACTTTAGACCAATAAAATGCCTACCTCTAATGTGGAAGCTGCTGACTGCAGTCCTTGCGGATGCTATGTATGAACACCTTGAAGGAAAAGAACTGCTCGTGGATGAACAAAAAGCTGTAGAAGGAGATCAATAGGTACAAAAGATCAGTTACTCGTCGATAAGATGGTAATGAGAAGTTGCAAGAGGCGTTTATATGAGTCTGGAATGGCCTGGATTGACTATAGAAAAGCATACGATTTGATACCGCATACATGGTTGTTGAAATGCATAATATGTTTGGAATTGCAGGCAATATGGTATCTTTACTGGAAAACAGTATGAATACATGGAGAACTGACTTAACATCGGGAAAAAATGTCTTTAAAGAAGTTAGGATAAAGAGAGGGATATTTCAGGGAGACAGTTTGTCTCCCCTCCTTTTTGTAGTGGCCCTAATTCCATTGACTTTGATTTTGAGAGATGTAAAAGGAGGGTATGATTTGAGAGAAAAGGTGAGGATAAATTATCTATTATTTATGCATGACCTGAAATTATATGGCAAAAATGAAAAACAAATAGATATGCTTGTCAACACACTAAGTGTATTTAGCGATGACATCAGAATGGAGTTTGGAATCAGGAAACGTGCGATACTGATCATGAAGAGAGGAGAGATTGTGAAATGTGAAGGTATTGTTATAACAGGTAATGAAATTATGAAAGGTCTTGAAGAAGCGGGGTACAAATACTTAGGAATTTTAGAGATCGACAACTTAAAACATGAAGAAATGAAGGAGAAACTGAAGAGGGAATATATCAGGCGGATGTTAGAACGATTCTGAAATCCAAACTGAATGGTGGAAACATCATCCATGCAATGAATTCCAGGACTGTATCAATTATCAGATACGGCGCAGGAATAATTAACTGGAGGGTAGATGAGATGAAAGCTCTTGATAGGAAAACGAGAAAGTTACTAACAATCTATAGAGCATTGCATCCAAAGGCAGATGTCGACAGACTTTATTACAAAAGAGTGGATGGTGTTAGAAGTTTAATCAGTGTTGAGGATTGGGTTGAAACTGAGATAAACAGTCTGTGAAGCTATGTTGAGTGGAGCAAAGAACCATTGTTAAAAACGGTAAAGGAAGAAAACTTGTTGGGCTCTGGAACCTCAAAGGAAGCAATCAGGGAAAAAGAATGGAATCTTATAAAGTGAACGTTCTACATGGCCAGTATGAGAAGCTGACTACAGGCATAAGAAGTTCTGAATCATGGGACTGGCTGAAGAAAGGTACGCTGAAGAAGGAGACAGAGGGGATGTTAATGGCAGCCCAAGATCAGGCGTTAAGGAGGAATGCTATTAAGAGCCGCATAGATAAACAATATGACATAAATGTTTCGCCTGTTTGTAGAATGTGTGGACAACGAGGAGAATCTATTGCACAAGTAGTTGCTGAAGGGGAAACATTGGCTCAGAAACAGTACAAGAATTGGCGGCATGATAGAGCCGGAAAAGTAACTCATTGGGAGCTTTGCAAGAAACAAGGTTTTGACTGTACAGAGAAATGTTATGATCATATCCCAGAAAGTGTTTTAGAGAATGAAAACTCAAAGATCTTATGGGATTTTAGAATTCAAACGGATGAGCAGTTGAGTCACAATCGACCTGACATTGTAATACACGATAAAGAGAAAAATGAATGCAAAATCATTGACGTTTCATACCCGTTTGATGGAAGAGTGCTCGAAAGAGAAGGCGAGAAGAGGGAAAAGTACGAAGATCTTAGAAGAGAAGTGGCAAAATTATCAAAAATCAGGAAAGTAGTGATAATACCAATCATCATTGGAGTTCTTGGTACGACGAGCAAAAACTTTAAAAGAAATGTTGAGCAACTTGAAATGGGACGGATGACATCTTTGTTACAAAAGACTTGCGTACTTGGCACAGCAAAAATAATAATAAGGACTCTGGACACCTAAGATTGAGGGATTCAGCCCGCTCCCCAGGAAAATTCGCCAAAACAACAGAAAGGCGTGAAGAAAGGATAATAATATTTTAATACAAATATAGTCTCCCATCAGACTACACGTTTGCTAGTTCTAGGTCAAAAGATTGTTAATTTACATTGCCCGAATAATGTTGGTGGAAAATGCCCAAACTGTAAATGTTAACACTTCAGTGGTCTGTCGTATTCATCATCATTCACACAGTCATACGAGTGGAC
Organism: Chironex yamaguchii; assembly: GCA_024741275.1. Classification (NCBI taxonomy): domain Eukaryota; kingdom Metazoa; phylum Cnidaria; class Cubozoa; order Chirodropida; family Chirodropidae; genus Chironex; species Chironex yamaguchii. Next base: position 7,390 of record JANTCA010016620.1, on the reverse strand, counting down.
GCTCAGGGCAGAATGACAGATAGTCTTTGGACTTTTCGTATTGATAAGTTCAAGTCATGTCTCTTTCTGATTTACTAAAGTTCAAAGTTAACGTCTTGTAAAGAAGTGATTTGAAAATACTCATTTTAAGGAGATGTGACTTTAACAAAGCTCAGCAGAAGTACTCACGGATAAGTCAGTATTTTCTATCGGATCTCATTGAAAGGGTCATATCATTCTTTTTGACGAGAGCATTGGGAAATTGTATTTGCTTTTAAAAGAGGGGATGCGAAAAATCGAATTTGTAAGAAACATTTCAGTGTGCGTCATGGCATCAAAAGATGAAAGCATTTACTTATCGAGAGTATAAGGTTTAAGGCACTCTTTGAACAGTTTACAAAATTTGTTCGTAACACATGACCACCCTGTCGACTTCTATATGGAATTATACAAAGGGTGATAAATGGATTCCTTGTAGGCAAAAAACACATGCCGATTGTAAAGCGTGTACACCAATAGACATACACCAAATAGAGGTAGACGATCGGGCTCAAATAATTAATAGGTTTTCTACCTTTCCTGCTATACTCAGTAGAAAGGCGTCGCATCTGCAGTCGTGAGACTCGGGTTTGACGACCGAGTGATCATAATAATACCTTGATTCCTTTCCTTAACACAAGACCAGCCTGTTGACTTCTATATGAAATTCAGCACAATATGATCAAGTTAATTGCCTACCTAATTCATTATACTATACATATCGTAGTAGTAAAGTCTTAGACAAAGGAAAATGCAGATTCTTGTTTTAGGTCGACATTGTTACTGACTATGTAGGAAATATGTGACTCCTAAAGTGAGTTGTATACACGTTATGGTGCTCTGTGGGAAAAAAATCCGTCAACATTGCTTTGAAATAACTCTGAATCTGAAAAGAATAGATTACGTCACTAGAACGTCGCAAGACCTGCCTAAAAGTCCTTTTCTTTTGGAGCCAATTCCATTTTAAGTCCAGCATGGATCAACTAGTATTTATCGTTATTAATCAGAAATGCCAATCAATGGCCCTTTATGGTTACACTCAAGCCATAAACCCTGTTGTTCAATGGCCTAAACATTGCCGTTTCATTTGCCAAATTACAAAATTCTATCACGATATTCCATAAATATATCCTATCACATCATTACATATCTTTGTATTCATGAGATAGTTTTGTAAATGATCTAAAAGACCACTCTTAAAAATGAAACCCTTAAAAATCTTGAGCACTCAAATTTACTTCTCTGGCTAAAATTAATTTTTGTTAGCTCGTCAAAGAGCGTGGCATTTTCTAAAAATTTAGGTGGGATTGTATGCCCCTTTTTTCGTGCCCCCCTACTTCTGATATGGGTCTTACGTCTATGCGATCAACAACAGTATAAAATTAGATATTGAACTTTTCTATAATTAACCTGCTTTGGACGGCGAAGTTATCAAACAGAGCTTTTAAATTTGTAATGGAAATTAGAAGTCGTCAAAATTGCATGAGATCTAAACTTCTTACTTCCCTCCCTTTGGCAAAGTCTGTCGTAAAAAGCTTTTCAAGTATTCTCAAAACCTGGTACTTATCCAGCAGGATGGCTGAAACGCAGCATCGTGCCCTTTCTTAGCCATTTCCCAGCTTTGCAGCAGGTAATCAATACCAAGCTAAGCTAAATCGCATGATCGGAAATGAACAAAATATGGCTCTTAAATAACTTATCTAAATAGGTTGCCTTGGAAAACAAAAATACAATTGAATCTGTGCTTTAATAGGATTACTTGCAATAAAACCAAGATTTTGTAATGTAGCAAAGCCACTCAATTAGCAAGCCATAATTTGTTTTCTGGTAAAACTTGGTTTCTAACTTCCATTGCATTTGTTGGTTTCTTGAGCTTGACAGTAACTAATGATAATATAATAACGGTAAAAGAAAATAAGGCATCTGTAAGACAGTAAACAACGTTGTTGCTGTGGATTTCCCACACCAAAACACAATGTAAACATTGTAAGCTTAAAGAGTCTCCACTTTCCTGGCAACCAACCTCAATTAAGTTGTACATCCTGAAGACAAACTGCTCCCTACAAGTTAGCTCGTGTTTACTGCTGAAAGAACAAGTACGAAAAAAATTGAATTTCTGAAGGTAAATGTTCCATATTGTGTTTCCGTAGCGAGATACTAACTTGATTTGCCGGTATGATAGTAAGGAGTACATTATTGGAGACTGATGCATTATCTTTCTAACTTTGTGTTTATTGTATTGCATTGTAGTGCATGCATTGTATCGTAAAGAGTTATTTTTAGCAAGATTGATTACTTAAATCGGAAAAAAATAGAAAAATCATCACTTCATGGCATCTTGATGAGCTTGTAACTTGCAGACTAATCTCTGAAGGTAAGTCATCAGTGGTAAGTCTTACAAAATATTGATACTCTTCTTGGCTTATAGACATTTTCAAAATTGATAAGTACTAAAATAATTTTTTTAGTTACGTGATTGTAATTTATATTTCACCTTGAAAATTCCTGGTAGTTTTTCGTGGAACAAACTATGAAAATCGCCTTCAAATTTTGAGAACTTGCGCTTAAAGCATACATACCTTTTTCGACATTCTTCTGAGTATGAATCATCAGATAGGTAAGTATAGGTATATGGTAACCTTTATATGAGAAACTTAGCTCGAATCTATCTAATCAAAACCAAGAATGAAAAAGCAACGAAGTTCAATAATTGCAAATTTTGAAGGCAAAAATCCCTGGTCTTTAGGTTTTAAAGAAGTCTCCGTTACCATTTGTCGTCACATTCATCCTGAGAGCTTGTTTCATTACTAATTATTTTTAGAGCTAGAAAAGAAACAGGTAGAGCAGTGCCTTTTTCAGTCCTTCATAGATGCACAATTGAAATATGTTAGTAACAAAAAACATACACAAGCTAAATATCCTTACCGATTTTTTCTTGTCTTGGTACTACAAATAGTACAAGGCGTAGAAGAAGAAACGCAAGAAGTAGCATAGGGAATAGAAAAAAATCAGAAAAATTAGATCAAGAAGTAGAAGAAGCACAAGAAGTAGCATAGAGAATAGAAAAAAATCAGAGAAATTAGAACAAGAAGTAGAAGAAGCACAAGAAGTAGCATAGAGAATAAAAAATAATCAGAAGAATTAAAGCAACAAGTAAAAGAAGCACAAGAAGTAGCATAGGGAATAGGAAAAAAACAGAAAAACTAGAACAAGAAGTAGAAGAAGCACAAGAAGTAGCATAGGAATAAAAAAGTCAGAAAAACTAGAACAAGAAGTAGAAGAAGGACAAAAAGTAGCGTAGGAAATAGAAGAAGTATCGGAAGAATTAAATCAAGAAGTTGAAGGAGCGCAAGAAGTAGCATAGGGAAAAGAAGAAATATTAGAAGAAATTAGAAAAAGAAGTAGAAGAAGCACAAGAAGTATAGGGAATAGAAAAAGATCAGAAAAAAAACCAAGAAAGCAAAAATAAATAAAATGATTGTTTCTTGTATGCTTTAGAAACTTCGAAATGAAGATCGTTGTCTACTTACTTCTTGTGATCGGAGCAGTGGCTGCATTGTCAGTAGAGGATAAGGATGATGATTGCCGTTACTGGTAATTTTTTATGTATTTTGGCGCGCAGGCGATTTTGTCCTGTAATCGGATTTTATTTTGATGCTTTTGTAACTTGTAGTAAAATTTCGTCAAATGGTTTTGTGATTGCTACAATCAATGCTGTTGTTGTTTGCGTGACAGAAGCACGAAATTGTTGTGTACATAAGTTACTTCTCTTTTACATTCTTAGAGCCTGCTGAGAACAAGCAGATGGAAAATCAAGGTAAATTATTGAACATGGTAACTTTCACGTCCTTTGCATATTGCTTCCGTCTTTCTGACAAAATTATCGGACAATTAAAAATGTCATAGAGCTACCCATGTACTAATCTATTTACCTCAGTAAATCTTTTTTTTCCTTTTAGTTGACACGACCTAACGCTGAACGTCTGAAACATCTGATGTCTTTTAATCTAATGTCTAAATATCATTGATGAAGGTCGTCTTTCCTCTCTCTCGGTTCACTATCCCAACTGCTGCTTGCCAAAGAACAAGGAGGGTTCTACTTACTGCAGGCGCCTGACCTTAGATCTGTCTATCTATATCACGTATGATGAAAATATTGATATGTCGGTTACATATGCACTTCACTTAAGGCCTTTTTTGAGAAATCATAGTTAGATTTATTTATTCAGCAGCAAAGTTATTATACGATGGTAGAATCGTTTTATAGCTTTGTTACTTATTTGCATTTACGGAGTATGATTGAGCAATAATACACTGCTGTGAGGCAAGTGCAAATAAATTTGAAGAAAATGTCACATTATGGAATTTTTGAGCGCCAAGTATGTTGTCCAAACATATACAAACAAACCAAATTTAATGGAACATACCGAAGGTAACATTGGTTGGAGAGACAAAGAAATCCAGAGAAAAGAGGCATGATTAAGGCAGATTAAAGCAACAACCAAGATTGAAAAATATAAAACAGTTAAATGTGGGTGGCAGTGATGGTCTAAGTCCGCGAGGTTAAATGATAATGATACATCTATTGTACTTTTTGCGACAGAGATTATAGCGGTAGTGTTGTGTCGACAGATTAGGGTGATGATGCCATGTCACTAAGTGCTATCGATTCTGTGTTGTTAGCGTTCATGTAGAGACAGAATTTCGCTAACTCACATTCCACTTCATTAAACAACTCCTGTGTCCAATTGGATTTCATTACGACAATGCTATTTTCATCCACGAATTCAAGATCAGTCAAGTGACGTGTTTCTTTTATATTTCTATGACGTTAAAGGCTAGATTAATTTTTCCTCTTCTCGTGACATTTCTTACGGCATAAACTAAACCAAAGCAATAAAAAAATTGAATTGACTCTTCATGATTGACAGTTTCTCTCAAATAAGCATTAATGCTCGGTTTGATAGGGAAATTTAATCATGTATATTAAGGCGCCGACGAAGATATGCTGATAAAGTATTACGGCTATTTCTTAATTCTTCATTGCTGACTACTAGGTCACCCAAGGAATAATATTGAATATTGCTTTCCAGCTCTGTGGAGTGTTTTGATTAAGAGTCCCTTTGAATTACGCACTCAGTTAAAGTATAGGAAGTCGTTTGTCTTTGCATACCATTTTCCGATTACTTAACTACATTTGTGCTATTTGCTGATAATAAATATTGATTCAATGTTTGCCTTACTTATTCAATTGAAGGATGTACTAGTAAACATGTATTTGACTCTTTACTAACAGAACGCACATCAACATGTCTATTGATAAAGATCAAATTTGCTATGTTATCTTTCCAAAGTCAATGCATATTCTTGAGCTCGAATAAGATTTTTACAGGATGGTTACAATTGAATAACATGGGTTTAGGTGTATAGACACAAATAATCCTATCCCTAAGACAAAATCTAACAAATGAAGCCCGGAAAACCACATAACTCAAGTCGTTTCTGGAAAACAGCAACGCTTTATCATGCGTATTGTGGACGTTAAGACGATTTTAAATAACAGCATTAAGTGTGAGATTAACATCCATGACTTTTTATTTAACAATGATCACGTCGATAAGTCAGAATGAAAAGGATGACAAACCAAAGAACAAATAAAAAAGAGGTGGAGCTACTTTCCTTATGGAGAAGTACATTTTCCTAAACATAATAATATTGAATAATAATTCCTTATATTTCACTTAATATTAAATTCAAGTCGATGTTTCTATCAGTTTAAACTAGCGTAAAAGAACACACGCTATCTTAGCCAGTACCCAAAGATTACCTCGGAGACCAGTGAAAGTATCAGTAACAGTGATTTTTTTTCAGTACTGTGACATTCATAAACAATATAAACAATATTGTATTTAAACAATAAGCTCTAAAGATCGGAGGTAAAAAATAATGCACTTCTGAAGCCAATAAGGTGATTTCCTTAAATATTCTTCTCATAGCTTCTCTTCGCCATTAATGACGTCATAAATTAGCAAACAAAGTCAAAATGTCATATAAATGTAAAATAGTCTTTTGAGTCCAGAAAACATCCAAAATAAGGAATTTGACGGACTAGGTTTCTAAGTTTCTTGTAAAATTTTCTCAACTTCAATTCTTAGTTAGTGTATTCAATGAATTACTTATCACTCCTGTTAGTAGTCATCCAATGACACCAGCTATAGTACTCGAACAGTACATGTTAGAGTAACGACATTAATAATGATTATTGAAATGTTACATATTGCTCCTGCTACTTTCATATTATTGGCGTATATTATTTTCATTACAGAACCTGAGGGATTACAAAATGCCGTTTTGTACTACGTTAAGTGCTTGAAGTGTTACAAACTACGGCATTGCCAGAAGAAAATCAAATGCAGAAAACTTAAACCAAAGAGCTACATTAAATATGGCAAAAAATGTCATTCTGTTTTATCATTTCTATATTATAAATTTTGCAAAAAGACCCCGCAATCCACGATAAACCAATGCACTAAAAATACTAATAATCTAGTGGCAAAGAGCAAATGCGTTCTTGATTCAAAAATCAAGTGTACCAAGGACAGAAAAAGTAAGTTTGCACGTGCAGCAAAAGCAAGGTTAAGGAAGTGCAGGGCCAATTCCTTAGAGAATGCACGAAACTGCTCTAAAAACTGCCCCAAAAAGACCCGCCCGAGGGTTCGGTGCAAGGATAAGTGTCTTTGGAAATATGCCGACGATAAAATTAATGTGCGAAGGCTTACCGTGACTTGTTCTCCGCATGTTTTCGTATCAAAAGCAAGATCTTGTACTACACGAAAATCTTCTGCAAAAGAGTACGACATTGTTATACCAAAGAAAAGTGCAATTTGATTTCGTGCTCGAAATTCGGCTAAATGCAAGTTGAAATGGGAAAGTAAACGACGTTTGGTAGTCAAAACTGTCACAACACAACAATCACATTTTTTGTAAAATGGACATTTCTGTTACATAAATCGGAGTTTTCTAACATTTTCTAATCAAACAAGTTAAGACGACTACACTGGAGCAGCTTTGCAATTTTTGCAATTGTATTGGCAAGAAAGTATCCTTTCACATTGTAATCTCAATATTCAAAGCAATACCTAATCACTTACAATAAACAAAAAAATGGTAATTAGTGTTAGTCGGTTTATGTGTCTGGTGCTATCTATCCTTGTTGATTTGTGAAACTCTGGAAAATGTGTTCTAAGCCAAACGCTTTCTGTGCCCCCATACATAAGATAATTTCTATGCTAAATGTCTTGTCCTTTCTTTCGTTCCTGCGTTATTGTCATGTCGTATCAAGCTCAATACTTCCTTTGGTCTGGTGTCATTT
>JANTCA010016609.1:0-25226 GCA_024741275.1 Chironex yamaguchii | reverse complement strand
AGTGTCGTTGTGTGTGCGAATACAAGTTAAGCAATATGTGGTTCTGAGTGAAGTTGTGTGTGCGAATACAAGTTAAGGAATATGTGGTTCTGAGTGACGTATGTGCGAATACAAGTTAAGCAATATGTGGTTCTGAGTGAAGTTGTGTGTGCGAATACAAGTTAAGCAATTTATGATATCGTGTGTGGTTGCATATGGGTATGTAAACTTATGTGTGTATGAGTATGGTCGTGTATGTGGTTGTAGTGTTGCCATGTATGTTTTCGTGATGTGGTTGTATGTGTTGTCCCTTTTTCAGATTGGAAGCTATCTTGTCCATACTACACTAAAAACCAAATTTAAAAGCGTAAATATCGCAGTTGAAAAAACAAAGTTTCGATGTATGGTTTCAAAATGTTGTCACAATGCAAGTTTGTTGTACAGTTGCATAAGCACAACAAATTTCGGCCGTGCAGAAACTGTCTTTTTACTTTTATCTGTGACATAACGTCAGTTACGATCATTATCTACAATACAAAACAAATATGACATGTCATAAAAATTCACAAATCCAAATCAAAAATGGAAGGAACACTTTCTGTGGCATCTGTTAGAACTTCTACTCCTTTACTTAGGCAAGGTTCCCATATATTTACAGATGATGGCCAGCATCACTTCATCTGCCCCTCCACCAATCGACAACAATCTTGAATCACGAAAACCCCGGCTGATCTCAATATCAGTATATCCCATACCTCCCCAGTATTGCAGACAAGCATCAGTGACTTCACGTGACACCCGTGCAGCTTTAAGCTTCAACATGGACACCAATCGTGTCACATTCTTTCCTTGTACATAAAGGCCTACAAAATACAAGGATATTGATAGCTTTACTCCAAATGACAGACAACACAAGCACAGTAATACAACTACTTACTTGTTGGCATTAGCCGCTGAGGCTACATGCGTTCCTTGACTTTCGATCAACACAGGCTTGTAATTTCGACAGCTGCACATCTTTACTAAACACTATTTCATTACTGACGTTGTTTCCAGCCTGACCTAGTAGGGCTGGCTTTCTCTAAAATGAATGGTTCCGGGTTTATAGGGATAAAACAGAGGCTCGTAGGTTCAGACAAGCAAGTAGTCCCCTGAATATTTAGGAGTTGAATATGACGATGGGTAGAAATACAGCCCGGAGTTTGTTAATCAACAATGCGAACAAACTGAGAGAGTACTGCGATATCCCTTCGTAGTTTCAGGCTGACCGGATGGAAGATTAAGTAAGGACAGTTTGGTAGTTCATTTAAGGATGTGAGCAAGGACGGAAGGGAATTAGCAGCAGCATTGATAGAAAACATAACTAGCGAATGCAAAGGGTGGACTTGAGGCAGTCTTTGTAATTTTAAAGAGGCCGTGTGCGGCGATTCACACGCCTTGAATAATTTGCGCGTGCAATGGCGTGCGACATATGAGAAAGCATCACTGCAACTGTCATTTTCTTTCCCAGTCATCGATAAATATGAATCACTTTTGCCAAAAACGACCTTTTATTTTGTAAATTAGTCCGAACTTACTCACATTGCGTGACTAAGGTCTTCAAATCATTCATGTAATTGCTGCTTTATGTACATATAAGTAAAACTTTAATGCAAGTAATTGAACATATTTGGTTTGCAGATGTTACAATATGATAATATGGACTACACAAATGCAAATAAAATGGACTAACCTAAATTAATTTGGCTACTCTAATCCAATTAAGATGGACAACCTTAATCCATATAAAATGGACTATTTTTCACGAAGATGAAGTATTTAGTTAACACATCTAAGTAGGAAAGAATGGCAAGAAAAAATTTTGGACATTGAACTCTTTATTTTGAGTTTGCGCGCGCAATGAGTTGCACGCCTTAGGCAATTTGTGCATGCATGGACGCACGAGCAAGCGACCGCATGTTTAAAATTACTTAGAATGATCTGAGACAGGTGATACATGTATGATACCGAAAGACTTCTGTGAGTTAACATGTTCTTCCGCTTCCTAAAAATTAACAATATTATCTTTAGTACATAAGAACTGATAACATAAGGATATGATAGTTTTCTGTCTGACTACTAAGTTACGTTTTTCCGTGATGATAATAAATTACAACTTTTTTCATACCTAAAACTGTACATAACTACTATGGTCTGTTCAAGATCAACAATAAGGACCAGATTAGACACCGTATTTCTGCTGTGTCGAATCAAAATGAGCTTTATTCATTAGTTCTGCGTCTCAATTCGCTAATCGATTTAAACGTCGAATTATAGTTGTGTTTAATTGAAACTTAGTTTTCTCCTGCATAAATAACTAAATTCGACGCAGCAGAAATTGGATGTTTAAACTGGGTCAAAGGAAAAGGATAAGCACTATAGAAAAGAGAAAATGCAGCGATGTTAACATTTTTGTTTAGAAAATGGTAAAATGTTAGAGAATAGCAAAACTTCCAAGCATAGAATTCAAGGTCTTGAAAATCCCTTAACTGATGATCAAATATGAGTACTCAAAATTCCTTAGCAGTAGCTCAACATCTGGTGTTCCTTTGAAATAAAACTAAGTGCAAGTATATACAGGGTCATAAAGATGCCAGAAGATGAAACAATAGATAGTCAAAAACACTTAAGAAATATTATTTTCACTTTTTCTACATGTAAATACCAACTTTCATGACAAAATTTCATGCTTCTACATAATCGAAATAGTAGCTAAGTTTAAGAAAACAAATCAGATTTATGAAAGCAGTTATTGACGTTTAAATAAGTATAAGTTCTATCTCAATGGTAAACCTCATCAGTAATACGTAGTCATCAGGACAATCACGAAAGCTAAGCTACAGTTAGTGTTTCATATCTCCTGTTAAGTGCAAAGGATTTCATATTTTTACTTCCTTAATAGTCTTCAATTCAGCACTAAAAATTCCTTCAGTTTTTGCTTATCAGAACATTAACTTCTTTATAAAGCACCTCCTTATAAATAGTGTGTACTTTTCCTTGTTACTTAGTTATTTAGTTGGTTGTCCTTTTATGATTTGATATCTGTAATTGTGCATTCGCTGTTCAAAGCAACGCAACCAACAATATGTAGCAAGAACTGTAGTTTTCTCAACCGAACTTCCAAATCGGACAAAATCGATCTTCAAAATCGATCAGTTTGATACATCTTTGGTTTCAAAAACCAAACCACTATACATATCTCATATGACCATGTCCACAAAATAAATGCGAAATTTAAAACAACACCCATTCCCATGTGGGTTACAAGAGTGGACCCTAGAAAAACATAAAATGACAACCAAAAAAGGAAACAAAGAATTTTCATTGCACTGAAAATTTTGGGGAAACAACTATGATGATTATGATGACGATATGACCATGATAATAAAATTTTAAAATATTCTCTTTGCTACTTTAAGTACCTCGCACAGACTAACATTAACTGAAGACAACAAGCAAACATGCTTTTCTACGACAAATGAAAATCTTCTCTTACCTGTTGCGCGATAAAGCAGAGATCTAACTAATTCAACTTCTGTCTGCAATTCGGCAAGTCGAAAATGGACTACCTGATTGTCCAAGATTGGTTTCCCAAATATTTTCCTCTGACTGCAGTAACTAGCTGTCTCATTAATGGCTCTCTCAAGAGGTAGCAGTGCTATAAGGCAACAGCAGAAGAGTTACCATGCATTTTTAAAAAAGCAATTTGGAAGTCTATAGTTGATCGCAAGATTACAATAATGTAAGATAAGTCATTCGTGCTGGATTTATCAGTGACAAAAGATGTAAAACTACACACTTAATAAAGTCAGGACTCAGTGACAAGGAAATTGTTTTCAGCATCTGTAATATGATGACTACAACTCAACACTTACTAAACATAACAAATCTCTTATATTTACCTTCGTTTTTCAATGCCACTTCTCAATACATATGACCAGCAAGCTTGATTAAATAACCACAATGAAAACTACAGTTATTCATAAATAACCATACTTACATTCACTGGTGTGAAGATATAATGTAAGACAACACTCACTGATTGATTCGAGCCTAGCAAAACTGCAGTGCACTTCAGAAATGATGAAGACTTTCAAATTGCAAAAGATGCCAACCAAGATTACATCTCATGCAGATGACGTGGATTATATCCAACTCAGACTGTACAGAGACATGCTACCCGACAGGGCCAGAAAATCTCTTTTTGGTTGTCTAAATATCGTGAATCCAAGAAGTATACTGTAGAATTATGCCTTTTATATTGAAAGTGTCCTGTTCTGTTTATTAGCTAGTTTGTTATTTTCTATCATCTTGAACATGGTTTAGATAAAATTGATATGTAAAATTGTTTTTCTATTTCAAACTGAGTGGCATCTCCCCACCACCCTCACCAAAGGAAATCAAAATTTGATGCCTATAAGCAGTTTGACATCTTGTGATAGAGCTGACAAGCTGAATAGTCAAGCGAAATGTCATGTCAGATGAAAATGCCAAATGAAGAAACCAACAAATGTCCGAAAATTTTTGCCGAAAGGTTTTGCCGTCCCTGGGTATATTGGTCCTGGAAATTGAAAATTACCAAAATATCTTATTTATCCCTTTGGGAAAATTTATTGCAAACCCTTGATCAAGTGTCTAGTGTTTGAGACCTTTTACCATCACACAGCTGTTGCTAGTTTCATGGTAGCCTTTACTGTTCAAATGTTGCAATCATTTCATTAAAATTGTAAAACGGTTTTCTGGTGTAAATGATACTAACAACATATCAGAGTTTTCATTTCTTGTGCTGTTTACTGATGTGCAATCAAGTGTCCATACGTTTGACCCATCAATAAAATAAGAAGCAGAGAAGCTAAAAATTATTAATAAATCTGACCATAAATAACTTAGGAGCTAACAAGACAGTAGTGGCATCTCCAGTTCAAAGTAACTTTCTTTTTACATTGAATCTAAGCCAATTACAACACTTACAAAGGGCACCTGCAGCTAGTCTCTCCTCTTGGAATTGTATCATTTGATAAATAAATCCTTTGCCTTCAGCACCAATACGATATTTCTGTGGTACACGAACATCTTCAAAATATGTTTGGACCGTATCTGAACACAACATGCCAAGTTTCTCTACTTTCTTGGCAACAGTAACCCCTGGCGTCCTCATGGGTACTATTATAAGTGATTTGTTGAAATGTCCTTCACCCTCAGATGTGTTGGCCAAAATGCACATCCAATCAGCCTGTGCACCATTAGTTGTCCACATTTTGCCTCCATTAATGATATAGTCATCTAAAGTATGAAAGACACATACAATATTTTTGGTTTTAACATCACCAGCACACATACTCCCTTAGACCGTCAATATTACTATACTCAGAAAAGCATATTGCTATGTGAATACTCCAAGGGTATTGCAAAGATACATTTGAAGAAAATAGAGAAACATGAAAAGAAAACTGAGAAGGAGTGTGTTTACGTGAGTGTTAAAGAGAAAGATGGAGTGTATATGTGTAGGTGCAAGAGAGAAATAAAGAGAAATTGTGTTTGGTAGTGTTTGTGTGTTTGTGTGTTTGTGTATACTTGAGAAAGAGAAAGATAGAGAGAGAATGTCTGTGAAAGAGATAGAGAGGAAGTGTATGTGAACGAGAGATAATGATAAATAGAGAGGGGGGTGTATTGTGTTTTTGTTGGTTTGTGTATGAAAGAGACAGATGAAGAGAAAAGAGTTTTTTATGTTCGTGAGTGAAAGAAATTGAGGAAATGTGTGTGTCAGTAAGAAAGAAAAAGGGAGGAGGAAAAAGAGAAAGGGAGGAGGAAAGAGAGAAACAGAGGGAGAGAGAGAAATCATCAATCAAAACTGAAGATGAAAGGGCAAGAAAGCACCTCCATCTTTAACTGCTGTGGTTGTTATGTTGGCAACATCAGATCCTGCTCCTATTTCACTGACTCCTAAACATCCTACAAAATCTCCAGCTATGCTTGGTGCTAGAAACTGCTCCTTCAACTCCTTGCTGCCAAACATGGCCAGAGCAGGTGTGGCAACATCTGTCTGAACAGCAATTGCCATAGGTATACCTCCACAACGGATACTACCTGAAAAGGAAACATAAACAAAAGTTACAATGTTTCACTTTCTCCAGGGAATTACCTTGATCTTAAATCATAACAACAGAAAAATTTTCAGCAAAAGAGGTCAGTGGAAGCAATAAAGCATGCTTCAGAGTACCATGGTCTAATGAGTACAAAATTATTGCCATTTTGATACACGAAACAAGTTAATAAACCTGCTAGATATAGGCTGGAGCTTTATCATGAGACAGTCAAATGTTTTAAAGCTGATGAACATCAACGGCATTTTGTTGCTAAAAACTTGTTTTGCTGTCAGCACTTTGTGGATAGTTCAGATTAAACGCAAGAATCAAGAACCTTAAACTTTTAATTACAGGTGAGTGACATTTCATTCACAGATATAAGTGTGCACAAAATCCAAACAGCAGATATTCAAAGAGCAATTACCTACACATGGACAAGAAAAAATCAGATCTTAAATGTCCCTAAAGAAATTGTTTGCAACAAATAATTATTGTAATTATATGTATATATATACAAGGACAATCTTTTTGTGGTACAAAACTTGAAAATTGCCTTAAAAATCACCTTGAAAACTTGCGACATTGCACTAAAAACATACATAAAAGCTCTTTTCGTCTGACACTCTTCAGAGTATGAAACGTCAGAAAAGGAAAGTATATGTATATGGCAACCTATTTAAAGAAACATGTAGCAAAACTAGCCAATCCAAGACAAGAAAGGAAACAAAGAATGAGAAATGAAGAAACAAAACATTATTGGAAGAGTCCAAGTGAAAAAACGAACTCGTTGCTTGGACAGGAAGTGGATACCAGCAGCAACCAGGGAACAAACTGTTCCACTGTTGTACACTGTCGATCCAGGAAGTCGTGTATTGTGGAGATGACACACAGATCAGCTACATCCTATTGTGGTGTATCCTACTGTATCAGTTTCCCAAGAAATGGTACAGTTACCAGAACCAATTACTACCACAATTCTACACAGTGAGGAAACATCACCAGTATCCAAACTTAAAGTGACACCTGTTTTGAAGCCTAAACCAGCAAAAGGTGTCACACCTATTAGATGCTATCCAAAACGGGGAACATACACGCTCCTGTGAAGCTGAATTTGTAATGGAGAAATGACTTAAATTTAATTACAGTTTTCCCTCTTTTAGTTATTTACTGTTGCCGCATTGTAAAGGGCATAATAATCCCTTTGTGGTAACAAGAACCAAAGGTTCTCAGTTGATGTTAGTTATAGTGTTCATAAATTGTTCATAAGATTGTTGCTGTTCTAGTTAAATACTGTAATTCTTCAATCGTTGAAGGATATCTTCTGCTTAGTTTTTTTTTTTGAAAAAATAAAAACACCACCAACAACAACCAACTCCATTGTCCAATTTTCAAAGACTTCACTAACTAATTTAACATTATCTGGTATATTCTAATACACTCTTATTCTGTTAATGGAGGGAAGGAGATGTTATATAGATGTTATATTATGGTTCGTTGCTGACTGTTGTAATCCAGTTTTTATTCTGCTCTGTGTTTTAGTCTTGTCCTTTTTCGTGTAACTTTCGGATCTTCTCAGTTGAAACGCCATTTTGATTTACACATGTCTTGTGTTGTCTTGTCTTTTACTTACCACGTATACAACAGTTTCCTATAAGACAAAGGGCATTTTATGTAGAAAAAGGGCATGGCATCCAGAAATTTTCCCCTTTTTTCTGGCACCTGTCACAAAATCTTGAATACCTGTCTCAGGTACCTCAGCGCCGCCCCTGGTCAGAACTAATTGTTCTACCAAAAGTACCAGGAACGCAAGACTGCACCAAATATCGGACAATTAACCCAATCAGCCATGCTTCAAAAGTACTGTTGCAAGTCATCAGGGGCAGAATATCAGCATATATCCTGCCAGAGATTGCAGAGGAGCAATTCTACGAGCAGTTTCGTGCCAGGGAAGAGAACCACAGAAGCTATCATGACAGTAAGAAATATTCTAGAGAAAACTGCACAGAAGCAACATGTTTAAGTGGTCTGGCTAATGTTTGTGGACTATAAGAAGGCCTTTGACACTATATACCAGCAAACTCTGGAATACCCTGGAAGAGTTAGGGGTGCTGCAGCACCTTGTCTAGTTACTATATGAGCAAGCAGAAGGCGTCATTAAGATAGATGAAGAGAACTGAACCATTCAGATTCTACAAGGTGGTGAGACAAGGGTGTATAATCTCACCTGTTCTTTGTATTGCAGTAGGAGAAAAGATCATGCAAAGAGTAGAGAACAGGATGGATGACCGAATTGGGTGTACCATTGGAGGCAGAAAAGTCTCAAACATAAGAAATGCTGATGATACCACCCTCTTACACACTAGCTGGGAAAAACTAAGGAGAATGGCCTAAGTCCTGCTGGAAGAAAGCTTGAGATATGGTCTTGAAATAAACAACAGCAAGATGATGCATGTACACGGCAACGGCAACATCGTACTGCAAGGGAAAGTGATTGAACAAGTAAACAGCGTCAAATTCATGGGGTCAGCAGTGACCAGTGAAGAAGATAGCAGACAAGAAATAATGCAGAGGCTAGCTCAAGCTAAGACTGTTACAGTTAATATGAAGGAGATATGGAAGGCCAGAGACATGGTGCGCTGCGAGAGCCGGACTCTGAAGAATGAAGACAAAAGGAAAATCGAGGTTTTTGAGTTTCGGTTGTGTCGGAGAGTATTACGCATCTGCTGGATGGTGAGACGATGAAACAGTGAGAGTGCCCCAACACAAGCGAATGCTGGACGAGCTGAATCGAAGAATAATTAGAAAATACTGCCACTGGAAAAGAAGACCGACCAGTGTTGATCTGACTACCATAGAAGGCAGCGTCCAAGGACGAGGCAGGAGGAGAAGGAGAATCGGATGGATAGATAACACGATGAAAGACATGGAAGCTGGACTACAAGCTCTGCAGGATGTCACAACAAGACTAGAGACACCAACAGTCCTCCGCAGGACTATGGTGGGTGACTGACTGACTTTCTGTGATTGTCTCTGGTTTCTATGTTGACTTCATCCCGCTATCCCTCACATACTTCCGGTTCCTATTACATTCTTTGTTAACGGCTCTCCCCAGTGAGACATGGTTATCACAAAGCAAATAACACTTGCAAAATAATAATCTTTGGGTAAACAAATCAATCTCTGGTAAATAACATTTGTAAACTGTGGACTATTGTTTGCATTACAAAATTGCAAGTTAAACCACAACCATACTTGTGCAACAAAAGCAACTCAGTGTTATTCTTTCTCGATGCTAAATAATTTCATTTCCTTGCATATTACTGGTCGCAATTGTTATGATTTATAGTCAAGTTAAAACCAATTCAAAGAGTAAGGTTTTTCCGTCGACATACCTGACTATTGCCATCCGGTGCTGCCCACAGGCATCCTCGTGCAAGGCATTTGGTCCTGTTTGCATTTGGCTCAGGATGGCAATCAAAACGTGCTTTGTCGTCCGCAGAACCGAATGCAAGATTCCCGGTTGCAAAAACAATGAAAATAAAAAACGAGTTTAAGGTAAGCAATGGCATCACTTTTGCACTAAATGGTGAATATCTAAGTGGGACGTAACAGCCTATCTAACTTTGAAGTCTTCCCCTGCCAGTGCACGTGGCGCCTTGCAGCAACGGCGTATTTCCCATTCAACTTTACGCAAACAAGCCACAGGTCATATTTCATCTTGCTGTTTGTATTTGTTGTGCTCAATTTCCATTTCCGCTATATAAACCGGAAGATTACTCATTGTCGTCATTTTTCAGGTAAAAAACAAAGGCATACAAGGATTTCAGTCCCCAGCCCAGTTGTATCGTTGTATACGAGATGAAAAGCACAAAAATCCTTGGGCTGGTAGATGTTGTGAAAGAAAGCAAACAGATTTTCCTTTGGCGAATGCTAAATGTAATTTTGTACTTTATTTTGCATTAAAAAGATTTTACATCAATAGCGTATCCTCTGGGTGCACCCTCGCCAAAATCTGCATAAGTTGCCGATTAATACGTTTATCATATCCGAGCTACGTTTGGAGAGATCCTTCTGCCATTGTCAGGCTTATCACTTACGTTCTGTTCTTAACACAAGACCATACTGCCGACTTCTGTATGGCATTAATGCAAACGGTGATTGATGGATACCTTGTAGGCACCAAACACATGCCGCTTGAACATAGTATACAATAATAGACACACCCAATAACAGGAACAGACAATCGATCGGCGACTGATTAGCTCAACAGAAAAGGAGTCAGATTTGCAATCGTGAGAACCCGGGTTCGACTCCCAGCTGTTCATAATCATACCTAAATTTCTGGGAGAAGGATCTCTCGAGGCATGGCTCTGAAAAAGCTTACGAATCATGACGTGATCAACTCCAATCATCCGTGCCTTTCACTCAATCGACAAAAATCAGACTTTTTAAGAATTTCTCTGAAGTTGTTTACATCCGTCAAAACCAGGCTCAAGATGGAGTGACGCAAGATGGAGCGGCGTTCTCTATCACGTTACCACTCCCACCGTATAACCAAGAGTCCCACTGGTATAATGGATGAGAGGACGATCTTGCGAGTTCGAACGCGCGTCACCGCGAGACAAAAAACACCATTGGCAGGGCCCATGCTACCTGGGGGTTTTGATTGATGTTATATAATGCCTTAGATTTTTGGCAAGGGAAGGAATAGCAATCCAAGGAAATCCAGGAAACGACAACTTTACACAGCTGCTTATGCTCCTTGGGACGAAAGATCCTTCAACTAAATCAACATTAGAAAGAAGAGGGCTAAAGTATACTCACAATAACATCCAAAAGGAACTCTTGGATTTGATGGCCCAGCATGTTATTGGTGAAAAATTGAAGCATATCAGAGAAAACGATATCTTTCGATATGGGCAGGCGAAAACACTGACATTAGCAACCTCGAGCAATTATCCATGTGTGTGGGAACAGTCTATGAAAATTTAAGAATTAAAGACAATTTTCTTGGTTTCTATGAATTGAATGATATCAAGAGTGATACGATAGTGCATGCAATTGAAAATGTCTTGTTGAGTTCAAGGACAGTAAGAATGTCCTGCTTTAACAAAGTATTCGAAAGATACGAATCACTGCAGAAGCTATGGAATGTATGCTTAACTGAAAAGATTGAACCTGATGTCCGTGCCCATATTATTGCGTGTCAAATGCAAAAGGAGTCATTTTCCTTTTTCTTTGGTCTGTTATTGAGGCACAGAGTGTATAGTTTAATTGACAACTTATCCAAAACATTACAAAAGGAAAAATGAGTGCCGTTGAAGATCAAAGGCTGGCAAATCTTACCATGCAAACACTGCAGGGGATGAGAACAAGCCGTGACTTTGACCTGTTTTTTGATGCTATTAAGAAAAAAGCAGAAATGCTTGATATTGAAGAGCCAACCTTGCTGAGAAAAAGTCGTAAACCAAAGTACTCCATTTTGCATCTCGTTGAGGGTCATGAAGAAACATCATGAAATACACAGTCAGTTCACCCAGAAACTGCAGCCGAGCACTACTGCATCACCTTTTGCAATGTTATCGACAAACTGGTAATGGCAATCAAAGATCACTTCGAGCAAGCAAGCTATCAATTTTTCTCCTCCTTTGAGCATTTGCTAGTAAAGGAACTTCTAATTCCTCGCGAAATGTTTGCAAATGAACAAATTTCTACTTTCAAAGAGATAAAAGTGAAAATAACAACAGTAGCAACGAAATCAGAACTAAGGCTCATTGACAATGTAATTAAGTTATTGAAACTAGTTCTTGTTGGTGCAGCTAGAAGCACAACCTCTGAGTGATCCTTTTCGTTGGCAAGTAGATTGAACACATGGTTTGGATCTGCTATGTCGCACAAGCACTTCAGTGCTTTAGCAATATTGTCAACGCACAAGGAGGTGACAGACAAAATGTCAATAATAGATGTTGCTAATGAGTTTGTCGACGCAAAGCCCAACAGAAAAAGCATCTTTGGAAAATTTGTCGAAGAAGATTTGTAAATATAAACTATTTAAACAGAATATTTCAATAAACATCTTACACTAAAATTAATAAATTGTCTCGTCATTTCCAAATCATTTACCTTAAAAATTACTAATTTTCTTGGCCCTTCAGGTTATAGCAAACCTAGCAGCTTCTCGAATATGGCCTCCCACTCCCCCCACCCCCACCCCCACATTCACACTTTCACACTTTCAAAATAGCAGCGTGGGCCTTGAGTGGTGAGGTAACGGGATCCCACTCTCATTAAAAGCTCAGTTCCTAGTAAATTCCCTAACCCTGGCATGGAAATCAGCTACACTCGTTCAGGAGTATGCTAAAAAACACTTATGACTATTAGCAAGTAGTCCAGTAAACGAGTGGATGCCTTTGAAACGTGGATGTTCCGAAGCCTTTGAGAATAAGCTACACTGACAACATTACCAATGAGGAAGTACTGAGGAGAATTGGTGTGTAGCGAGAGCTGATGTCGGCGATCAAGGCAAGAAAGTGCAGATACTTTGGGCACGCAATCCGTGCAAAGGAGCTACTGAAAAGATTATTACAGGGCAAGGTGGAGAGCGTAAGAGCGAGAGGGCGACCGAGGTTGACATGGCTGGTGAACATCAAGGACTGGAAGAAAATGGACTTAACAGAGTGCACAATAAAGGCAGACAATAGAGAGAAGTGGCGACATCTGACAGCAAATGCCCAGACCGGGTCACACTACATTAGATAGATAGAATGACAAAACATTATGGCATAGGGACGTTAGAAAAAACTATGCGAAATAACATAGTGGCTGTTTATGTTTGAAAACATTCAGCATTCCATTTGTAGCAGCTCTCTGCCCTGAACTACAAAAATGTGAAGGTGGGCATTTTCCCATTGTCCCTGGGATTCGTCATGTACTAACTATGACCATGATATGCATGACGTAGAAGTCCATGGCACCTAGTAGGTAGATGCCCAAGACAGAAGCAACACACAAACTGGCTGGCTGGTATTAACAAATGATATAGACGCCCAAAGGGCTAGACGTCTAACTCGTTTTGACAGCCATAGACTTCCCTGAAGCCAATTGGCTGCCAAATTCAAAATTCGTCAACAGAACAGCGGCCTAACGTGGGCTGCTTGAAAATAGTGTCAGACTTGGGGTTGATTAAATGGACAAGATTACCGTTCTTGCAGTGTCAGCACCTGCAACCACGCATTTAAGCAAAGAATTGTAAGTACACCGATTAATATTACTTATCTTAAATCATTTACAATAAATTTATTGTCATCTATTCCAGCAAATTCATGATAAATTTGGTGTTTGTGTAACTTATCTTTACATTTACATAGTCCTCAGCTGAGTTCGAGCTATTACTGGTATATTTAGATATTATCACAGATCACAATTATTTTGAAGCTATTTTTTATTACACAATTAACTGTATTCAATATCTGAAAATTTCTTCACTCCATTTCCAGTCTAAATGCACTTGATGCAAATCAGCTTGATATTAGAATTGCTTGGTTCATTGGTGTAAATTGTTAACTCTACTTGTGAAAATAGTACTAAGCAGCTTGTTATATATACTGATAGTCTGATATGGGTTCAATGTCAATTGTAATTGTACATTCACTGTTATCATGTAAACGTCCCCTTTTGACTAAACATTGTTGAACAGTGTAAGCTTGTTTGAGTGCTGACGAAGACCAACTTTTTTGCCTTGTTTGATTGTCTTTGTGTAGTGCTTTCCATATGTTGACAAACGTAGAAACGAGTAGGAATCAATTATTTTCTTTGCAAGTTGAGTGAAATGTAAGTCCTCTGTGCCAGTGTCATGGTTTAAGTCAAGTTCTTGAAATCAAGGGAACAAGTTAGAGAGACAATGCTTTGATAAATAATGTTTCTCAAGAAATCTTGAGATTCTTTGTGGCAGGCACTTTTGGGATTTTTGGATCTATATCAGTGACAGTTACTTGAAATGCTTTCTCACACTTGGAAAACAATTTTATGACACTTTTAGAAAGAGTGTTTGGTCCACCACAGCGCTTTTTAGACTGGCCCATCATATGTGGAGTACAAATGGCCACTAGTCTTATTTAACTCTTGTACTTGAAGAAGTGCTTGTGTTCATTCAGAGCAGGATACCCTTTTAACTATTTGTTTCACTTTTTAACCAGCAATGTATACTAAAATTGCCTCTTTGAATTGTGATAGATCATATCTTTCCAAACATAAACACATTTCCTGGACAACTGCTGACTGTACTTCTCACAGAGAAGCTAAAGCTAGAGTGTTCAGTGGGATGAAAAGTTCATCAACTTCAAACTTTCCATAATGGCGGCACTCGTTTGGTGGAAAGCCGTGGGAAAAGTGACAATTTGAAAACATTGATTGAAACTAAGTACAAGATTTTGGTAACAATACAAAATGAAAGAAAAAGAAAATACGATCAACAAGTAATGTCCATAGAACACTAAATATCTCTAACACAATAAAATACAACTACTGATAATAAACAACAAGTAGATTGAAACACCCACAAACAAAAGCCATGTAATAATGAAGCTTTTTTCCAGTGGAAGCAGAAAGAATGCTCCAACAATGGGTTAGGCTGTAAGGAGGGAAGATTGGACACCAATCAAGAGTTCAGTGATCTACTGGGACATTTCAGTGATGATTGTTCAACCTATTTTCAGCTTGGTCCCTACTCTGCTGGTCTTACAAGGCGATGTCTCAAGTCAGATGCAGTTCCAACAGTGATTGATTATCCCTCCCACTTATAAATTGTGAACAAAAAAACCGAAAAACACCATTGAAAATTGCTCCCTCCCCAAACGTATCGTTCTTGCTCAAGGTTGCTACGTGATTGATGCCACGGGTCCGCAGCCAAACCTGGTACATTGCAAAGTCTGCTTTGCTGTCTGTACAGAGTAGTGTCGAATTTGTAGGAGGTAATGTTTGTGGTAATGTTGAGTTTTTACAGTATTCCAGTCCATTGGTACTCTTAAATTTCCGCTGTAATTTTCGATTTCTGTGGTAATACACAATTTGTGCATTAAATTTGAATTTCTCAGTAGTTTCCGATTTCCATGGTAATTGTTAACTTCCCCCTAAATCTTTCAATTCCATGACTATTACTAATATCCATCTCAAGTACTGTCGTGTGCTTAATACATAGGGGGAGTTCATTGATTTTATAATTCTTCGCAGAATTTATTTAGACCTCCTCAATCGAAGTATTAAATCCGTTATGTCAAATATATGGCAATTATTGTGCTATCACCTTTGTTTCCCATGATTGACGTATTGTTCTGTATTCGAACATTCGAAGGCAAGGTCTCTAACCTAAAACTCTGTGGTTGTTCTTCAATGGCATCCTGAAACGTTAAATCAGACTTCCTCCATTTTAATGAAAAGATTGAACCTGCACACTCATCTTCAAAATTATGGCAAATTAGCATGTTGTGACCCAACAATAGCATTTCAAAGTAAGATATTTTTTAAGATTGATTTCAGTTGAATTATTTTAGGGTTGTTATCATAACCATTTTTTCCCATGTATACAAGCAAAAAGTAGCTCAAGATGGTCTTATGACATTTTATATGTAAGAATGTATTTGAATGGATCTTATGAACCCAGTGACAAAGGTCTTTCTTCTGTGTCTCAAAAAAGGTAGTCCTGTCATATCTTACAACTGTGACAGGTACAAAATTGCATTTTGGCACACATTTTCCCACCTTCCTCTGTCTGCCAAATACAAGGGCCATATAAATCCCTCTTCTATAAGGACTCCTTGAGTTTAGGAGATCAAATGACTGATCCAAAGTTCTTATAAATTTGATTGTTGCATCAAAATCACTGAAGGAAGAGTGATTAGCATTCTCTAGAAATTCAATTGCATCAGCTAATGAGCTGCTATTTTGGCATTCATTTTATGTCTTTTAAAGTTGACATGAATATCAAATAGCTTATCTGCAAATTTAAGTCCCTCTTGTAACTGGATTTGGTTGACCTTCAAAGAAACAAATCGGTAAGCCATCCCCACCATATAATACAGACAAATCATCCAGTGTGTTGCTTGGCAATTACAGCATGTGGCAAGCACCAGGCACGAAATACACAAGAACCTCATTTGATGGATGCTTCAATGACCCATAAATGTTTGATAAGTCTGCACAAACTTTGCAGCACAAATTTTTCATTGCTTTAACATTTACGCACGTTCCATCACATGTCACTGAGGCAACATTTATTCTTTTCGTAAAGCAGATTGTCAGAAACTTTGAAATTAGCGAGGCACTAATCTTGTCGTATAATACAGTTCCAACAAGATGCTTCCAGTGCCTATGAAGACCAACAACCATAAATGTCAAAGCCCCTGTGGCTGTTTTTTCTGGATCAAAGGCCAAAATACCTTCACCATAATGAACGGAGCCATCATACCGCCCAGCAGTAAGGTTTCTTAGCTGAATAAGTGATCCGGAATCAAGGATCTCATTCGAATCATCCCCCAAAATTAAACATTTGTTTCTTATCCCAGGTCGGACGATTTCTGAAAATTTCATGAAAATTCATCCATTAGTTTTTGAGTTAGCTTCCTAACAACCAGACATACAGATAAAGAGGCAGGCAAACCCTGGCAAAAACATAACATCCTGGAGGAAGTTATAAAAACTTTATAACTGGTAGTGCTTATTTCGAATTCTCTAACTCTGCACACTCAATTGTGTTCCTTTGTCGACTGAAATATGCAGTTGTAAGTTTGGCGTCCAGATCTGAACCGTAATTTTTCCATTTACAGCTAAAATTGGTGACAGGTTTTTGTTCAAGGCGTCTAAAGCTAAAAATCCCACCAATTTACAGCTAGCTTTCTTACCGATTGATACAGCTTTAAATTGACTTACTACATATATACCCCTATAACCAATATCAAGGATATTTCAAATACAATTTTTGTTGCCAACGGACTTACACAGCTGGTTGCAAAACAAACAATTCGATCAAAATGTTAAAAACAAATATTAGATAAATTTATTAATTATTAGCATTTATAAATCAAGAAAGTCTTTTTTGTTTCCTTGCCAACGAAACACTTTATCAAGGGAAATCGATGTCATTTTAGGCAATTTTCTACATACATACCAATTGCATTCAGCCATAAACTAAACACTGTTTTGATCTTTTTGGGCACTGTTTAAAATGGCGACCTCGTTCTGAAAATGGCTTCATTGCATGCGTGCACAGAATAGAAAAACCAGAAGCTCACTCTCGACGGAACCCTTTGATCTCAGACAGACAAAATCTGAGATCACAAGGGGACGAGACCGCCATTAATCCAGCAAGTATATTGCGAGCCATTCGCGAAGGAATGACTACCAACTCTGATAGCAGTGAAAGAAATTTGGAAATCAAAGAGTAGTTCAGACGAATTTGTCAAGCATGGTTACTACTAGATTGTAGGTTATAGCATGGCCTTATGAAACAATTAACGAGGAAGGATGGATATGGAGGCAGAGCGCAAAGGTACAGGTATGGCAGTGGACAGTAAGCCAGATACATTTGGGCCTAAGTGCATGAAATGCAGTGTGCAGTCGGACTCTCGCAGACTGGAAATTGCCTTTTGTGCTCAAACGAGAAGAAAAAATGCAGGCCTAACCTTTCTTGGTCCAATGGAAATCTGAAGGAACTCGGGTTGTTGCCTTTGTCGTTTGAACACTTGAAAGCCGAACACCAAATTTGACCTTACTTCCTCCGCTGTTTACTCGACGCCACGTTTTGATTTTCAAATTTCCCGCTAAAATTATCTGGCGCCAAAGAGAACCCTGTTTTGAAATGGGGCATACGTAATACGACTTACACTTGCCAGCACTAGACATGCACACTTCAAAACGTACTGCCGAAAATTTGTCGACTCAGGCTTCTGGTCTTTCTATTCTGTGCTTGTGTGCAAATTAGACATCTAGCCCTTAGGACGTCTATATCATTGGTTTCAACAATGCCATCTTTGGAGATACTCAATATATTCAGGTTGATGGTAATAGAATCAGGGGATGGGCTAACCGTGAAAGAGTCCTCAAATAATTGAAATAGATACATATCCTATACACTTTAAATTCCCTCATAATACGTATTGGGTTAGCAATATAGTTCAAGTGACAATACATTAAATGTTAAAAGGAGATACTGTCTGAAGATGAGGTCACTGCCTCATTGTCTCCAGGAGCTAAATCGCCGCTGACGACTACTTGGCAAGATTGAAAACTGCAGTCTGTGGTTGAACACTGCTGCCCTGACATGACACATGGTTGAAAACTCCCGCCATGCCATGTCCCATGTTTGAAAATTGCTCCCTTGCCTTGACACAAGATAAAAAGTGGCTGCCTTGACATGAAACAGTTGAAAGGTGCTGGGTGACTTGACGTATGGTTGAAAACTGCTTACGTAACATTCACATGGTTGAAAACTGCCTACGTGTCATTCACATGGTTGAAAACTGCTTACGTGTCATTCACATGGTTGAAAACTGCTGAACAAACTTTAAACTTTTAAACTGGTATGCCAGTCATTTGTTTAGAGATATTACTTCCATGTTTACAATAGTATATTAATCTTTAAATATTTTATCTGACTGTCATATCTCATCAAGAGATCCGATGGACGGAGAAATGCTGAATTAGTGACTTGAAGTACACACCTTTACATGTCCTTAAGGAAAACTGAAAAGCGAAATACAAGCATGAACAGGCAACAGCTTGTGCTTGTTTGAGGATTGTATCTCAACCACCTGGATTACAAAACACAGAAATCTAACATAATTATATTGGAAACACTATTAACAAAATAGTGTAATTACATTTTTATGGACACAAGTATTACACTGTAGAACAGCAGCTTATTTTGAACCAGAAGCACTCCGAGAGCGCAAACCTCCCCCAACCCAGTTTTAACATTCAATAAACAGGGGTTTCTCCCTGTTAATATGGTAATTGGATTATCTCTCACTAGCACTATGAAGGTTTCATTACCGAAAAAGCGGTACAGATTCCAGTTCACTTGGATCAAGACTGATCATCCGAATTTTTTTCATGAGGATCAGTCCAGTAGGTTTTACGTAATTCTGCTGACAGACAGACAGACAGAAAAATTGACATACAAATAGATAAACAGACAAACAAACAAGCGCCGCCGAAAACAATACATCCTTGACGGAGGCAACAACAGAGTTGCTCAATTCTGTTTCTAAAAATAAATACAAAAACATTGTCATTGTGATTGTGATTCTACAACTTCATTAAATATTTTTAAAACCTCAGATTGAAAGTAATCTGATGCATCCTCAGTCAACATCGAATTGCTTTGTTTATCTAATTGTCTTACTGATGGCGAGATACCATTACTCATAAGGCAAGACAATTTCATTTTTAAGCTTTCATCTGTTCTTGATTTGTTTAAGAATGTCTTCCGCCGTTGGTTGAGTAAAAGAGCCTCTGCTTTAAGATGATCAGCGGGCGCTTTATCTGGAAAACACACAAAAAAATCTGATAGAAAGGAAAAAATATATGGACAGTTAGCAGAAGCAAAAAGAATTAGCCATGAGATGACCGACATTCTCTGGGAAATCAGATTAAAACTACCTCTAAGTTTGAGAAAAACGATAAAAAATATATACAGTATTACTCATATCAACACTTTTACAGCATTATGTAAAACATGTTTCCATTTGGAACTTTTTCGTTATTTGAATACAAAGCTGCAACATTCATTTTATCTGCTCAAGTAGGAGTACATTAAGGTTTCTTTAAATATCGAAATAAAAGAATTCATACCATATAGACTTTCCTTCACTGTATTCAAATTTTCGGTTTCTCTTACTTCGTGTGAATGCAACAAATATCTTTCGACATATTATTACACTTTGTCCATGACCTAAGCCATACCTCCTGTTTCTGGTCAAGCACTTTTATTCGTTGCTCACCTGATTTGGCCTAGAACATCTGCTAAAACCACTCCCCGTTAGATGTTGGGCTTTCGAAAATAAACGTATTCCCTGCTAGCAGAAACTATGTCTTTGATAAAATAATTGACGTTATTGGTAAGATACCTGAAAGTATCTTCAGTCTGCTGCTCACATATTTCCTAATAATCATATCCACTTGGTGTTGGACATTATTCATTGTTGCTTGCTGCGAAACTTTCTAAAACAAAAAGAAAGTAGAAAGCTGGTACCCAGTCTGATCCTAGCTTATGACAAACAGAAAAAAACAAAAGCAGACTGCGATACTATATGGCAGAAGGAAGAACGATAAATGTTTCATTCACTACTGGAAGGTGCAGGAATGTTATGTTCATGAGCGGAAAAGGTTAAGAGAAAGCGTTTGACAAAAGCTCGGTCCTTACGAACATGAGCTAGCGGAAGGTAAATGATTTACAAAATTGTAGTGCCGTGGGGCCCAGTAAATGACGCTAAAGTAGAAAAACTGTGTAACCTTTCAGCCCTTTTGAAAAAGATAACGATCCATCCGCGAGTTTCCGAGGTACAAGGCCTTAGTCATGCGACTGAATTAGACATACGTGATAACAGGAAAGTACCAGAGTACCCTTGTAATTTATCGTGTTTGTCATGGATACTTTAACCACCGCCCCCGTTTCCTCTGTTGACCTCCTAACAAGGGTAAGTCAAGCTGAGTATGTTCAGTAACAAGATTGTATTCAGACACACCACATGGTGAAAGTAAGATATGAGAAGCCCTTAAAACAAGTCAATTACCAAAAAATTGACACATTGTTGCACGTTGAGAGAGGCGCAGTACATCTGCGCATGACCACTTTTGAGAAAACGATTTTCGCCCGTCATCTCAGATGAGGACTTTAAAGTGATGGCGATCACAGATTGCATTTGCCAGAAAATTTCAAAGTTGTGTTAGTTGGTTTATAATACAAATGAAGGGCAACAAGTACAGGGCTTGTGTAGGAACAGCGATGGCTTATTGCTGTTGAAACAAATAAGCTGCAGGGGATGTCATGATGAGTTGTGATACAAACGGATGTATAGTGTGGAGGTTGCTGAAAGGAAGTGTAATAATGAACTCATGCACGATTGGACATTGAAGAAACATGGGTTAAAGTGGTAAAGAAAAGAGGTTTAAGGTGGATTAGTCCTCGCCCAAGAAAGGTTACTGAAAATCCGGTGATGATAGCAGGTTCCATTGCAACAATGAAACGAAGAGAAAGACAAGACGTAAGAGTTAGACTTCAGAAAGAGGATGATAGATCAAAATAAACAAAGGGGCTCTAGCTGCAGTTACTTCACTTCAGAGGGAAAGACACTGACAAAGGTACATGTTGAACAATGAACAGGAGAAGGAATGCATTATGGGTTTAAAAGCTCTTTAAAATCTAAGGCTCTCATGCGCCAATATTCTATAGTCTGCACCCCACCAATACAAAAACAAAGCCTTCGCTTCATATTGTGGATGAAGCAGTAATTATCGAAACTTATTATCTTGTCTGTTGATAGGGTATATAAAATAACCACGTAATAAGTAATAAGTGTCCACGCCAGTCATTTTGGCTTCATTCTTTATTCCTGGACATGTGATTCACTATGAAAATTCTCCAAGCCAAGTGAGCATGTCAATTAACTGGTAAGAATAATCCCTGTTTGTGTATCAATACACTTGTTTGTATTTCAATAAACTTGCTATTAAGTTGCTACATATCAGGGCTCCACTCAACTGCTTATGGCACTAACTGGTCTATGCCTTCTGATTTATACATAAAATAGTTTGCTGTTCTGTTCACAACTTGATATGGTGTCTAACCATGAAATACAGCCACAATCCTTAAATCTCAGGGCTCTGAATCCCAGCTAGTATACTTTAACTGTTTAACCAATGGCCCAACAGATAATACTTAGATGTAACAATGTGGTCATAATACCTTCTCTTCATCATCAGGCACAACCAATGGTGACAATGAATCTCTACTGGCAGCTGAAATAAATTCTGCCAGATTCTTCCTAGCACAAGAAACATTATTACACAGTAAAAACGATTGGAATTACTACCATGATGGGAAAAAAATAGGGCATCAGCTAGCAAATGCGAATAGTAATCTCCACCGTTTGTCAGTAATGATTATATATCTAGCTTTCTAATTTAGCAAAAACAGTTTGGAAGCCTTTGTGAAGTTTTCAACATACATTATGTTGTATCTAGCATTATACTGACTTCAGTTGTCAGCTAAACTTTTCATAAAAAATGTAAGGGCTGATAAATACTAGTAACATACAAGACTTCACCAACTCAAAAAGAAGACAACTATCAATTCAAAGCTTTTCAACATACAAGCCTCATGCAACAGAATGAGAAATAGCATATAAGTTATATATGCACTTGTATAATATATAAAATATATATGTTATCTCAAGAAACACATTAATGCATCCATATAAGTGGAGCATTACTACAACAGCTGCATTGAGTGGGAGACGATTGGGACCAAACTTCTCGCCCTTAGACTCGAGCCAAAACTGAAAAAAGAAATGCCATGCAGAAAATTTCACAAAGGGCTCCTAAATTCTTGGTATCATGACGTTAAACTTGAAAGTGTGTATTCATTAATTATGTTTCAGCTTTTGGCTTTGTCAGTGCAAGATATCTTATAATAACACTGTTGACAAATTAATACATTTGCATACTTTGTTCAATGGTCAACTGTCCATAGAAATCCAGACAATCAAGAATTACTGTTACTTGTACCCTTGCACAACTGTGTTACTAGCAATGACTGTGTACTTAAGACTACAACTCCAAACTTTTCCTGGACAAACTATCCTTACTCTAATGTACATTACAAATGTACATTTCATTAATCTTGCAAACATCATCCAACTAGCTTCAAAAAAGGTATATTCCTACTCATTAAATTACTACTATACTCTAGTCATAACTCCCACTTTCAAAATAAAGACAGCTATTTATATCACTTTGTAATCTTATTGAAAGCAAGAACCTCCTTTCCCAAGCCAATAAAATCCTTACAGGCTAAATAAATTGCTAATCCTCTTCCTCAAATTACACAGAACTAGTCATTTACCCTAGAGTATATTTATCAGGGAAGAATTTTTATACATTCAAAGTCTCTGTATAACAAAAATACACTTTAGGAAAACATTTATCAAGTTGTCTAAGACTAGGACTTTTCGCCCGATGCATGCCATTGCACACGCATACATGGGCACGCGCATGTTGAGTCATAAGTGCTTTTTATCACATGCACAAAGTGTTATTTTGCTTACGTAAAGTGGTACTTTGATGTTCAACATATCCAGTGTCCTTCAATATATCATGATTGCTGAGAGATCTCACAACACTTTTGAGAAAGTCCCAAGTGGCAATTTCTGACAATATGTAATAATCAAGACATCTTCAAAAGGGTAGTAAAAACGTATCTTGCAAATGCCTGAAAGACAACAATAGCCTCCCCACATAGAGAGATTGTTACTTTCAATATCAATGGTCATCTTATTATCTTTATCAATAAAGAGAGACATATATTTTTTGTGTCACTTCTTAATTGAAAGGCACCATCACTGTTACTAGTCTTTCTTTCATGCAGCAGTCAATGCTAGTGCTGCATGTATTTCTGTCACCTTGCCCATGCCATTATTTTATCTAATAGCAATTTACTACCTTATCAAATCAAAACTCACATGGGTAATTATGTGCATGAGTTATAAAGGCAGTCTATAAGGTTTATGATTACATCTTAGTTTGGTTTAGTTTTTCTCAAAGTAGGGCATTTTGCAAAATAGACTGTTGGGGTAATGTTGAAAAATATGATTGATGCAAAACAAAATTGTAAAAAGTAGGGAAAACATTGTTACATTACTGATTTCATTACACTAAAGCCACATATTCACTACTTTACTGTTACATCTGATGTTGAAACGTCACAAAAATATTACAATGACATAATACGTACATGTCAAACTCTGTAAATTCAAAACTTGTGTTTAATTCCGTAGTCCGATTTTCCCATGGGTATTCAACTTGATCTGGCACCTCAAATTTATCAGATATTCTTTCAAAACTCTCTTCTACGACAAAATCCTTTCGCTCAAAGTTCCTTTTATATGCAATTCCAAGGTCACAATGGACATAGACCTGACAGAAACCAATGCTATCTTAGAACAGATAAAAAATTATTTAAATGCATTAAAAGTAACAAGTGTACAAAACTACACATTAGCAGAGATAAAAAGATCAACAAAGACAACAATAAAGGCTTTAAAGCATAGCAAACAATATATGAATTTATATAAACTTCAATAAAATATTTCAACGTATCAACAAAAATGTGTACAGGACTTTTTGTTGACATGGAGTGGTCTAGTCTGTATAAATAAAAAGGTAATATTACTTCATCATTTGTCATTCTTGTTATGGGTAACTACTGACAAGGAAAGAACAATGTGAAATGCGAAGTGTTGTCTAGTTCTTTATAAAGATAAGTGATAAGCATTGTCAGTTCGTATCGTATTAAACAATAAAGAGCAGATGTTTTGATACTAGCTAAAGGTGTTCATATTAAAACAATAAAGAGCAGTTGAATTGATACTGGGTAAAGGTGTGAAATGAACTAACAGAAGAAGGATATTAATCCTGATGGTTTATCACAAAGTGGTCTCTTACAAATAATACATTTAAGTCTCTTTTATGATGACATGCATCATTAAAAGCTAAGGAACAAAAAGGAACTTACATCTTCTTGCTATTTGGTAATAAGAGTATCGCATACTCCTATAAAACATATTGTCATCTATAATGAAGATATGTTGAATTTCTTCATCATCTTTCTCTCTAAAATAAGATATTTAATAAAAAACATGCTATTATTTGTAACAAATTAATGGGGAAGTACTTGATACCAAAATTCTTTATGACAGCTTGTCTGAGTCATGAAAAATAATCCTTGAAGTTGGTATTACAATATTGTTGTAAATGGAAATCTATGTGACAAATCCAACCTGAAACTTCTCCACTAATGATAGATGATACTGCAGCCCTTGTCCTTTTCTAGTGAGCATTGTTATTTTCAAG
>JANTCA010016598.1:0-25228 GCA_024741275.1 Chironex yamaguchii | reverse complement strand
GGGCTTATTTCGAATTTCTGCTTAAAAAGGGGGGGGCTTAATAGAGAGGGGGGCTTATTAGAGAGGGGGGAGTAGAGCTTTTACATGAAGTCAACATTGATACAGGTCATAAAGATTCTTGACTTTATGGACTCAGTGGAAGCCATGTAGAGAGGAGCTCGCAGCGTAGGTCATAAAAAGCATACCACTCATGTCATGACAAAGCTCCTGTCTACATTAATACAGGTTTTCTCCGGGTAGACACGCTCTCCACCTTCTCTATTCATCCTTGAACTTGACTACGCCCTTAGAACCTCTCTTGATGCAAACAACACACAAGAGCTGTTACACAAAGAGCCAGAAATGTTCCAAACAATCAGAACATCTAATTAATCTTGACCGTACTGATAATTTTGCCATTGGAGCAGACAATGTATCCATTGCAAGATCTTTATTACTATCCTTTAAAAACGGTCCGCAGTTGGACTCATATGTAATTAGTCCAAAAAGAGTACATATCAACATTAAAATGCTGCCTGCCTAAAAGATCGCTCGAGATGAGAAATCGAACAAGTTGAAAATTTTAAGTACCTTGGTTCTTATAATCATGGACTCTATCGAAGATTTTAATATTTGGAAAGCAACGGATGTATGTAACAAAATGGATTAGATCTTGTGCTCTGACCTACATAACTTAATTAAGGTCAACCTGTTCCAAACTAACATTGAGCCTATCCTATTGCTTGGCTGAGAGACACGGACTTTAACAGCCAAACAACAGCGTTGTCTCGATGGAACTTACACCAACCTACTAAGACAAGTGCAACATATCGGATAGACTCACCATAAAATAATACAAGAGATTTATGGTTATCTATCAAAGGTGACTAGCAAATTAAAACGGCTTAGCGTTCAACTTTCAGATCACTGTTTTAAGGCAGAAGGAGAAATTATTTCATCCTTTCTACTGAGAGATAGTTTTGACCAGTGCTAAATTTAGGAAAGATTGTGATAAAAGCCCTCCAGATGTAAGATTTGACACTTACGTTACAAGCGTTCAATAGTTTCCTATATACCGGTCGTAGAATTTTGACAAGATAAGGGCATAATCGTGAATTGCAACTGAAGTGGGCAAGTGAGAAAGTGAGCCTTCTTTTCCAGATCAAAACGGCGAATTTTGGAGTGATTAAAATGTCCTTAATTTCGGATTTTCCACCTTTCTGTGAGTTAATATTTGTTGCAGTGCAGTTGCTAGATATCACTAGATAAAGTAAAGTGCCATCAGTGGTCTTACTCTTTTAAACCAGTTTTACCAGCTGTCTTAGTTTAAGACGATTCCATACATAATAAACTGATGTTCCCAGAAACTCCTGTAGAGAGGTAGCAAGACCCTTCAAAATGAAATTTAAGTATTGTTATACTTTCATATGATCGCCAAACTCAAATTTCAAAGAAATTGCCCTAGAAACCGTAGAAAAGACTATGCCAAGAATATGCTATCTTATCATGATGGTTATTTTAAAATGAAGGATAGCACTCTATTGCGATCCACAGGATTGTAACAGAGAAGAGGTTCCACTCGGCTTATTCAGAAATTTTGCTAAAGAAAAACTTTTGGTTAGAACAATACAACATGTTTAGATTCGTTTTCATACTTTGACTGCATTGCCGAGAAAAAGGTTGTAGTACACACTTCGCACTCTTCTTAAATAAAGATTGCACTCTCCTCAGGATAGATACAATAAAGCTACAAAATCTAGGTTATTTGCAATGTTAGAAAGGGACTAATTGATACAAAATACCATCAACTGTATTACAAGTACACCACACCATTTTGAATTATGAATAACTACTTTTCATGGTTAAGGAAGTACCACAACATTTCTGAACCATTTTCATTATACGCTCTATGTATGCACATGTTTTGTGTTACTTTTTCTCGATCATGTAAAACATGAATCATAGATCAAGCTCCTTTTCTTTATCAAACTGAACTTTAATTTAAATACTACAGGCTACATGTTTCTTTCTGACACGTTTGGCTTCAAAAAGGGCAAAGCAGTCCAGCTGAACACTTAGTGAAGAATGTGCATGGAATTATGACTAGTATATTTGCCTAGACTAATTCCGACTCGAATGAGGTCACCTTCGAGAAAAACATGATCTTGGACCTCGTCTAACAATGTTTACTTTCAAAATTTAAGAAATATAACTGTCTATTACGTTTTAGATGTTTGAGTTAAATCAACAAAGAAAATGATACTTTACAATAACGTGGTAGCTAATAAATGAGGAGGTTGATTTAAAGAGATGAAAGAAAGCCTCGACTTCATTTAAACAAGTCCTGATGCACTGAACAAGGGACATTTAGACATCTTTAGATATCGTCTAAAAGTTACAAAGAAAAACAAGAAATCAAAAAGTTGTGATAGAACTATTCGGTTTAAATGGATTTATATCACGTAAAATTCCTCTACAGTAAATACCTTGCTAAAATGCTTGTCTCCTGCAATTGTCTTTAGTTTACAAGACTCTGGGGTTAAACAGAGGCATTTGTGCAAATATTTCACACAAAATTTAGTAAAATGTGATATAAGCGAATCCTCGAATTATCTGCAGATCATTCTTAACCACTTGCATTTGGAGGGTGATAAAGGAGTTAAGGCCCAATTGTAAGCTGTTGATAAAATGCATTTGTTATTATAAAACTCCTTTACTTATAATACGATTACCACTACCACTCAAATACTAAAAGTGTCAGTGCCTTCAAGCCTTATAAGCAACAAACTGACAATATCATATGATCTCATAAACTTGATGATTATCAAAATATTAATTTATATGATATTATTGTACATGAATTTTGGTCTACCAGGCAAGAAAAGTTTCCTTTCCAACTTTTAAAATAGATGTGACGTAGATAATTAAGTCGTCGAAAAACACGACCTTGAGCTCAAGGTCATTTATATAGACCTCTTCTTCTCATACCCTCGACTTTTCCATTTATTATGGTGATTGCTCAAGATCTGTCCTTTTGCATATGTGTCCAAACCATTGTAGCTTCCTTCTTCTTGCTGTTTCTGAAAATCTCTCTTTCATTCCTACTAGCCTTTCAACTCCATTCAGCACATATTCATTGATATGGTGGTCTTTCCAGGAAGTATTGAGCGTTCTGCAAGAGCATCTCACTTCATAAGTTGTTAATCTTCTCTCTATGCAAGTTGTGAATGTCCTGGTCTCGCATCCACCCAAAACTATCAATGTTACTAAGGAATGCAGAAGATTTAGGTTGTCTCTCATTATAATGTTACAACTATCCCAGATCTTATTCAATTTAGCCAGCTGTGCAGGTGCCATTGCTATTCATCGTTTGACCTCCATTTCACAGGTTGCTTCAGTATTAATGGTCGAGCCAAGGTAGCTAAACGTATTACTACATCCAACTCTGTTTCATTTGTTTGGACCTTGATATCACTGTCTTTACACTTGTATTCTCCAGTTGTCATGATCTTACTCTTCTCATTGCTAACTTCCATTCTATATCTAGCTGCTGTAGAATTTAACAGGTTTGTCAACTCTGACGGTTCTTCCTTGGTTCCAGCAACCAAGTCAATATTATCAGCAACTCTAAGATTTGTTATTGTTCTTCCGTCTATTTTGACACTTTCACTTAAATTTAAAGCTCGTCCATCATAATCTGCTCAGGAAAGATATTGAATAATCCTGGTGATAACAGGCAACCTTGACGTACACCAACACTTGTCTTAAACCATTCCCCCAAATCGTTGCGTTTCATAACCACCAACTACTTTCCTCCTTCAGTCGTTTAATTAGGTCTACAATGTAAACAGGTATGTTATGCTTCTTTATACTGGCCTTGCAAGCTTCGTGCTAAATCCTATCAAAAGCCTTTCTAAGTCAATGAAATTGTAATGCAGTTCTTGCTGGTGATCTCTGAGTTTCTCAGACAAAATTCTCGCCTTCGCTGTCTGTTCATTAGTACTTGTGCCTTCATGAAACTTGTTCTTCTGCAATAATTTGATTTGCAAACGGCAGAGTCTCTTATAAATGACTTTCAATATTATCTTGCATGGGTGACTTATAAGGCTAATACTTCTGTAATTAGTCCATTTAAGCAGATTTCTTTTCTTTGGAAGTTCTGCCATTAGTGTTTAGGTGCACTTTGTAGGCCATTTGTTAGTTTCCCATATCATGTTCCCAATCTTATAAATATAAATATAGTTCTTAAAAGGAAGGAGATCTCTCAAACGTACGATAAGGCAGAGAACAAACAGAACATCTTTGTTCTGTTGAGGGAAAGCTACATGCAACAATTTAGAAAGGTGTGTACGTAATTGAAAGGTGTGGTTACCCGTGAAGGAAAGATAGGAATACACTAGACGTTTTTGAGTCGTTTGCTCAACTACTTTACACACACACCTATTACCCAGAAATTGACGAATGTAAGAATTTATAGAAGAAAAGGGGAAAGAGCTTTTCAAAAAAAAGAGATCTTAGTTTCTCATTTTCTTGGTGAAAAGTTCCGTTGTTACTAGTAAGATGAAAACAACGGTTTAAAAGCATTAGGATAAGGCTCCTCTTGTAAGAAGCAAACTATTATAATTTTTGAATAAACCAGAAAGAGTGGGCTTTCTATAGACTGACTCAAGAAACTGTCCATTGTGACGACTAATCTTTATGTCTATGGAAGGTACAGAATTAGCTTCTTCTCCTTCAACAGTAAACTTAATATTACGACGTCATGAGTTTAAGTACTCCAAAAACAGTGGCATGTGTTCTTTAAGCTTACAGAGAACAATACAACCGTCAATATATCTGCCCAAATACATTGGACGAAATTTCAGGGGACAATTCTTTAAACAATGGTTTGCATGAAAGCACAGAAAGACATAAGTAAACGTGGAACCTAAAGGGGATCTCATAGCTACACCATCAACTTGATTAAACAAAGTACAATGAAAGTAGAAATGGTTACTATTGACTGACAGCTCTAATAATTTAGAGAATTCGGATGGTGTCATGCCAGTAAAACGATCTTTTCCGTCAAACATGCCTTGTTGATAAATTTTAAGAGTTTCATTTCAATTTTAAGCGGTATTTTAGTGAACGGAGAGCTTACATCAAAACTAGCGATATAAGCGTCATTAGAATCAATAGGAAGATCATCAAGAAAAGTAAAGGTATTCGTAACTATACAATGTTGTAACAAACTGGTTTATGAAGACTTACAAAATAATTCGCTAATTGATTGTAACGGCTATCAATAGCCGACAGAATTGGGCGTCATACATTCATTTAGGGCTTGAACCAGATAGTGCCAGTTTTTGGTAGTCAACTTTTTTTTACTTTCGGGGTCACCATAGTGGATACGAGTTTCCTTCACCACCTTGCTGGCCTTCAGCAATGATGGAGACCGTTTTTGAACGAAGTCATCTTTCTTAGCAAACAAATTTAAAAACTGATCTTAGGGATACAAAAAGTATGCACACGATCTTATGCACTAGAATAATAAAACCATTTTAAAACCTTCAACGAAAAATCGTCAGTTTTGTCTTCTTTTGAAATGTCTAACAAGTCGTCAATGTCAATTTCATTTCGTTTTTCTTCCCATACATTTTTCTTCAGATACTGTCTTTAGACCCCTCTAAGGTTGGTCTACTTTCGAGGAAATACCGCACTTAGCTGGTTTCTTACTAAAACGTACGGTATAATCATCTATTTCGCCAACAGCTACTAGAAAATTCAGAATGCGTCAAAATGTATAAGGACGAACATTTTCGGATCATTAACTAGACCGTCCTTCCGTCTAGGTGTATTTGAGTCTAAGAAATCCAGGACTCGGTAGGCAGAAAGAGTTTTTCAGAGAGAATTTTTTACTTGGACTCTTCCAAAAATGCTTTATTCTATATCTTATTGTTTGTGGTTGGTTGATTTCGGTTTCTTATAAAAAAGGTTACCATATATCATCTATACGTTTCTTTCTTATGATTCTTACTCTGAAGAGTGCCAGACGATGAAAACTTTCATTATCTTTTTATGACTTTAAACATTTGTATTTTCAGCTTTTTTCAACAATTTTTCTGTCAAATGATCTGGAGTGTCTGACATAAAAACATACATTAAATGGAATAAAAATACTACACTAACTTCACTGCCTTTCTCAAACTGATGTTGTTTCCGAAAAACTTCCAAGAGCTTCGGCCACTCTATAATTTTTTTTCCGGGAAAGTTCGAGCTCCCAAGCCCTACGTAGTTGGCGCCTATAGTTTTTACATTCTGTAGAAAGTGTGCGACATTTTGCAAGATTTTTCTGTCTGAAGAACTGAAAAAGGAACATTGACCAATCTCTGTATGTTCTGTCTTTCAATGTGATACCTTTAGTGAAAATCGTCATTTTCAAACGAGTATCAGCCAACTGGGCATCACCAGTGCTTCTATTTGTCATGTACGCAAGTAACTAATCTATTCAGCATTGCTAAAGATTTTCTGCAAATTTGGACATACGAGAAATAGCTTCGTGTTGTTTGGCCCTGATCACTGCTGAAAGAGTTAGAATTTTATAGTTAGACTAAAAATAATAAGAGCAATTGACTGTAAAGTTTTTTATCCAAAAAGAACTTGTATTTATTAAGCATGTTTTCAGAACAAGATTTTTAAATTCATTATCAATGAATAGGTGCGAAAGGAAAATTCTGAGATAGCCATCATAATAGCATGTGTAATTTCCATGTACATTCTCTTCACACCATCTCCCTCTATACACAAACCATACTACTTTAATAAAAAAGAACAAACAAGAGCAGGTCACATACAGGGCAGAAATGGATTGACCTTCCTGCAAACCGTGTAAAAAGAGAGGCATGTATTCATGTATACTTGGCGACCATAAGGACGTGATTCGTAAGGCGCAAACTTTAAATGAGCAATTAAGACTCACCGATTATCAGCCTCATTAGTGTGCTAACAAGGATATTATTAGCCATAAGATCGGCTTTTGCTTCGGATAATATTCTTCAAAATTTGCTGACTAATACCAATTTAACAAGTAAACAATTATGTAATTGGCATAAAGCTGACCGTGCCATTAGCTGGAAAAACGGTTTCAAAATATAACTATACATGAAACACCTTGCTACACTACCAAGGAAAATGACATTGAAAAAATTGGACTAATGTAAGATGAGAGAGTCAAATGATGAGTTCAAATGTGACAGTCCGACTGAAAATTTCACTACTACTATAATGAAATGAAAGTTAAGTCGGTCATCGGGTAAGAAGAGACAAGTTGACGAAACGTCTCATAAAAGGTCACTGCGATGAAAATAAATGACGTGGGAGGCAGATGAGAACATGAATAGACGATGTCAAAGAGTGGACGAGTTGCGTTGTGCAAGAAGGGAGCTGGAGAACGAGGGGAAAGTGAAGGGCAGATGGTGGGTGCACCAACGGCCTCTTAGGCTACGGACATGATGATGGTGATGATAAGTAGATTTATCTACATGGCAGATTTATTCCAACCATGTCTTCAAAACATGTTTTGTCGTTTTACGACATTTTTATGATACCTTATAGATCTTATTAAAGGTGAGAATTACATTGAAAGCATGCGATAGTAAACTTGCAACCAACTGAGGTAATCGTTAAATATGAAGCAGAGACCTTTAGGTTACTGAAACAATTATGAACATCTAGAAAAAAAATGGAGGTCCAATTCTATTAGAGTTAAGCATATCAGAAATCACAATTAAAATCTTTCAGAAAAGCATGCCTTGAACCCTCAATACATTTGGGTTGCTTTCTATTTATGTTCATTAAACTTTAAGTAGCAGCTGCTTCTAAGTCCTATGCAGCCTACGCGTCCAACGAAAAACCCAACATCACTATACATTATTAACATTTGAAGTGTCATAGATGCAAAGATGAGCATTGACACAAGATATCGTTACATTCAAAGTTGCTTTGATTTATGCCATTAAATTAGTTGCTCAAAAGGAGATATTAACTGCAGATATTTGAAATTCTGTTCTTAAGTACAGAATGTGCAAGCTGTAAATGTGCATTATATCAAGCTAGCGACGGAGCAATGGCGGTAAACTATAATCAATAATTATTCACTTTAAGTTTGCTGTAGTCCTGTTGAATAAAAATGATTTCACAATTCACATGGAAAATATAAAACCGAATATCAAGACATGAAAAGAAGAGTACGACAGGGTTATGACATGTCTCCTGATCTATTTAACATCTATGGAGAGATAAGTCTGAGAGAACTGCAAGGGCTTGAAAGTATCAACATGGGAGGATACAACATTAACAACCTTACGTATGCTGGTGACTCATTGTTAGTGGTGGATTTTGATTAGAAAATGCAACAGTTGGTGGAGATAAAAATGAGAGCGAGCGAAGACAGAAGATTGAGAGTTAATATGAATAAGACCAAAGTAATGGTAGCATCTAAGAACAACACTATTAGAGTAAGCATATAGAAGCGTGAGGAAGGACAATAAAAAAGCAGAAAAATTATCTAAGAAGTTGAATTACCGAAGACTGCAGGTGTGAAAAGGAATTTAATCGGAATAGCAAAGAATGCAATCAATCAGATGAGATAATATTTGACAAATAGCACATTATCGGAAAGAGTTAGAAGATATGTATGGTAAAAAATTATTGTATGGTTGTGAGACGCAGATAATAAGTAAGAAGATGCAAGAAAATCTGGAAGCAGCCGGTGTGTTTATGGACAAATTAGAGATATCATGGACAGCACGTAAGAATAATGTTGACATGTTGAGATAAATGGGGACAGCGAGGGAACTGATGACAACAATACGAAGACGTCGAATGGGATATCTGGGACATGTGATGAGGAAGAGAGAAATACAGGGTGTGGTGATGACTGGTATGGTGGAATAGGGCAAGAAGGGCAAGATAAATTTGTAGGTGGTGTGACAAGAGTAGCACGTTAACATCTAATACCAGTAGAAGGTTAGCAATTGACCAATGATAAAGTCAAGTTGTCTGTATGGTTTTCTAAGTCCATGTGGATTCGGCATGCTGGTATGGTAAAGGTAAGGTATGAATAAACATGGAGAAGATATTGTCAAAATGTCAAAATAAGAGATATCTTCTTATAACTCTGTGCGTCTCTCAGCATGTTGTATAGAAGAATGTGATTGAGTTTCAAGTAATTTAATGAATTAGAAAATAAAGAAGAAACATAACCAAGTAGATCATTTTATAAAGCCGACGGACAGATAGCATTATATAAGTTGACAAGAGACACAGGAAACCTCGTCACTTAAAGTTCTACACTAATCGATAAAGTGCAATCTACATCTTCTCAAATGGTACAACTCATGTCGACTTGAGCTGCGTATCATAGTTGTTTATGATCTTCGACTCTACTAGAAGTGGAACTTGTAACAGATCTTTCTGTTTCACAAAATGTTTTGTATGAATTTTTGTCTTTCTTAAGGATTTTCTCTAGATAGGTTGGTGATATCCTAATCAGAAAATTGCATTCATTGGAAGTTTTTAGATTGCTGAGCTAAACGGTGGTTACTTCGTCAAAAATGTCGCGTGCAATTCAGTCACAGGAAAATAGCTATGATGACATAAGGAAGGACCACACAACTAAGCTATATGCAGAGCATGAGAGTGTTGCGCTATCACTGGAAACAAAGCCATTCACAAATGCAAGTAACGAAATAGACAAATATGAGGACATCTCTGGCAAATCTTGCCCTAGGCGACGCCCATCGTTGAGGAAGGCACGTTCGAGTCTAATGAACATATTTGATGGTATCCGAGAAAAAAGAAGATATACAGAAGAAGAAAAGGCGTTCTTAAGAAATGTCCATGTCCATGCTATATTCAGTGTTTCAGGATCGATATCTGATAGCATATCAGAGCCAAATACTTCAAGAAGAAAGGCTTGCTTCCTGATAGATCCATCTGGTAATGTAAACATTTCTTATTATGTACTTTTCAATCGTAAATAAATAAGGGGTCTTATTCCTTCCTATGATAGTTATTTAATACAGTTTAATCTGAAGCCTATTATAGCAAAGCTAAAGGAAAGCATCTAGGTAAAAAACTAGTTATGAAGAGAAGGAACTTCAACAAAGATGTGACATCGATCAGTAGGCATATCCACAGAGTCATGAGGATTTCCGAAAACTCTTAAACTAGATGGTCGAAAAGGTTGACACAAAAGCGTATTAGAACTGCCCACTGGAGTTTTACAGTGCTTGCTTCGAACAAATGTTTCTACTGCTGATCCCTCTCAGTTATTTGTCAATGTGTTCGAGTAAGCTTTAAAAAACATATATGTATAAGCTGATAGAAATATATAAGATTGAACGGCAGCCTCCACGTAAACAAAATTTAGCATTCCAAGAAATTCTTCTATCTTCACTGTCAAAAAATCTAAGCTTGGTTGGTAACAAGCCTTGCAAATGTTGAAACAATCCATAGAAGGTCAAGGTGCGAGATGAGTTAAGAGAAGCTAGATAGACAGTGGCAAACAGGTAATATCATCTCACTAACATATTATCTTATTTGCCAGTAAATAAGTACAATAACTAGGATACATGACATGTTTGACGAAAAAGAATTTTGAAACTGAATATTTCGAAACTTTTGCTTTTCTGAGTCAGATCACTATTTGATTTTAAATGCTCCTGCATCGAACATTTGCTAAAACTAAAACTGTTAACAGCGTATTAATTCTAAACGTAGAAAGTAATTCATATAGTTTTTAAAACCCAAATGTGGAACATTTATTCAAGTTTCAACTGCAAGTGATTTCCCGTTTAGGTTTCTTAAATAATTTGTATATCAAAAATGACAATGAAAAAATAGAATCGAACAGCATTTGGATAGAAACGAACCTCATATTAAGCTTTCCAGGCCAATGTTCCTGTGAATCGATAAGCAAAATAATTTATTCTTACAGTTATTCTCACAGTAAGTACTCATAATTTTATAGTTATTCCAACTAAAGGTTAGGAACTTCTCAGCGGCGTGGTCAAGGTAAATAAAGTGGGTCCAAAAAATTGAGGGGACTGGGGGCTCCTTCCCATTAGTATTTGGGGTCATATCCTTTACTTTGGCTTAGAATGCATCTCCAAAAATCATGTTTGCCACAAGCGATAAGGAACTTTGATAAGTTCGTACCACTTTTTCTATAAATTGCACTTAGAGGCAAATGTTTTGAAGAGACTTTTTCACGTTGGGTTCTCCTGATTTCGTATTTAGCAGAATTAAATGCAAGAATATTGGACATTGTGGTAACACTCATATATTAGTTGATATAAGCTTGTACTTGATTTGACTTCTTGCCAATGCCGATTAAAATGCATTAAAAGAAAGGCAGATTGAAAGTGCCGTCCATTTTGTGAGTTTTCTGTCAGTAGTATTTCAAACAAACTTTTGAGAAAACAGTGAATTGTCATCACAAATTTCAATTACGTCATCTTACCCTAACAATTCTTACCCTACCTGCACCACCCATTTTCTCTTCGATTTCAAAGGAATCCTAAGGACCTTCTCTCACCAAAAGTGTGGGAGCAATTGTCCCCACATAACACCATGGCCGCGTCGCCGGACGCTCTGTTAGCAAGGCGTGTATAGGAAAGATAGATGCATGATAATTTCCAGCGTAATTCTTCCGACTGGACTAAGTTTCTCAAAACTTCAAGAAGCTGAACGCGCACATTTGACATAGCAGTTTTGCTATTCAACAGTACCAAACTCTCGATTATTCATATATATTGTTGCTGTTACTACGAGTATGATGTCGTGGAATTTATTCTAAAATGTTATTCAAAGCAATATCCATTCTGTTCTACTAATGAGCTCTTTAAGTTG
Source organism: Chironex yamaguchii (assembly GCA_024741275.1). Taxonomy (NCBI): domain Eukaryota; kingdom Metazoa; phylum Cnidaria; class Cubozoa; order Chirodropida; family Chirodropidae; genus Chironex; species Chironex yamaguchii. The sequence continues at coordinate 13,357 of JANTCA010016598.1, read as the reverse complement.
CAACTAGAAAGGTTGTTGTCTGATTTTTATGAGTAAGTTGACTGAGTTTGACCGAGGTTCTTAGGCTGCAAAGACAACTTTAATTAATTAAGACAAATGTAACAAATTACTTTACCGCCAAGATAAATTAATTTTGTGAGGACAATGAAAAATAAAACTGACCCAATGTGTTACTGGCTCATTCCAAGTGATAATGATTGACATTTTTTGTTGTGCATTTCAAGCACATGCGGTTTCATAGAGAACAAGGAATAGCTTAATTGCCTTGAATTCTGAAATTGCTCCTAATTGACGAAATGAGATGAAACTTTTAATTTCGTGCTCTAGCTTTGAAGTACCGGCTTATTGACAAAATCAATATTACAATATAGTCAGTGATTCAGGATAGATATTGCAGGGACGAGATCTCGTTTGAATTTATTGATTTAGATGTATACGATAAATGTCATGGCAATTGTTACTTCGGGTTAAGATTTTTTTAGGACACTCCCATAAGTTACTAGATGAATTCAATCTGCTTTTCTATTTAAGAAAACTATACTTCTTGGGATTTATTATATTCATTGATGACCAGACAGACCTGCTGTTCATCGAATTTTAACATAAATAGTGTTAGCTCTAATTATTTTCTCGTTTAATAATGTCTGTTTTTACTCTTAATAGGGAATACAAATTATTACTGGCTGATGATGCTAACTGTCATGTATGTATTCTCAGCAAATATTTTGGTGCTGCGGGCAGCTTTTACAGAACTTCGGAAATACGGTTGGACATTTTGGCTTGCTGGAGATTGTGCCTGGGACTTAATTAATATTGCGGATGTTATTTTCAGCATGCATGTCACATATATGGACGACGGTATTCTAGAAACTAACACACGTAAGATCAGGTCTCGTTACATGCATAGTTTCACATTTGCAATCGACATCATTGCCCTGATTCCAATAGATTTCCTTTATCTGAAATCAAAATGGAAGCCTGCCCTGCGTCTTAATCGTCTTCTGAAAGGACATAGAGTGACCTCATTCTTCGAGAAAGCAGACACTTCTTCAACATATCCAAATGCTCTAAGACTATTATCATTACTGTCCCTCATGTTTACAGTTATACACTGGAACGCCTGTCTTTACTTCATACTTTCAAGATCTATTGGTGAGTAGCGATACTTCCTTAGACCAAACCTTTCAAGCGTTAGTAAGCTGCAGAAGAAACCTCTTGCTAGGTAGCTCTTACAACAGAAAGCTTATTCTTTGGCAAAGTAGGTGTTCGGATCCTCTAGTAATGTCGCAGTTAGGCGTTTTTGTATCACAATGAGCTCATTTAATCCTACTGAGATCAAATTCAAATGTGCCATAGTCCATTTTCAAAGGAGCAGATAGGCGGTAATTTGCAAACAAAAGCTCAAGAATAATAAATAGAGCGTTCGACTAACCTTTAAGCTGAAATGCCTCATTAACTAAACACTTTTCGATATTATAACCTTAAAAAAGACATTTTATATACAGAAATACCTTTAACGACAGATGTAAAGTAACTTATTCTAAAAAATGGTATTATTGGCAACGCTATATGTGAAATGCATAGTTATTAAACTCTAACGACAGCAGTGTCTATCCACAGAGGATTGTCTTGAAGTAGATACTGTTTTTTCCAGGTCATACCATGCTAGTTAGAGACCATTTCTTTGCGAAAACGTACATAACTTCATCTTTAAGCGACCTAGCAGTTAGCGGACTTATAACAGCATCATTTCTAAGTTATTGTTACGGCTTGGAAACAACAAAACAGCAAATTTCAGGACTAATGTTTAAGATCAAAACATACTAGACTTCTATAAAAAGTATAAAGCCTTTCCCTTGCCAATATCATTAAATGACTTAATTGTACTGGAAATCGCAGGGAATGTTTTAATTATCTTGAAAGGAGACAAAACATTTACAACGAAAGTTATGCAACATTTGTTCGGTATCTGTTCAACAAGTTTCCAAAACTATTGACATCACTGTCAGGTAGCCACCATAAGTTTTACAATTTGTCTATCAGCCCCTTGTGAAGGGCAAGGATTTATGTGCCTTGCGATTTAATTTTTCGCTTTCTTTCTTGATAGCTTTTGTTCTTAAGCCATGCTGTAGATTCTGAAACAAAAAAGTCTGAAATTTACCAAGAAACATGGGCGTGCTTAATGGTATGGTAAGAAAGAAAGACATAAGTCTAATGAGGAATTGTACTCAAATACATCATTCAGTTTTACTGCAACTGCACATATCAAAATCTCCCGCAACAAGTATTCCGATAGATATTTGCATTGAGCAAAATATTTCCGAGATAGTTTATCCCAAATAAACGTAAGACAGAAGAGTAAATGAATGAATAGTATAACAAATCCATTTTACTAGAAAGATCATTTGTTTGATTCACAGGCTTTGGTGAAGATGATTGGGTTTATCCGGGAATTCAAGGGATGAGAACATTAAACACAACATACGCATCGTTAACACGTCAGTACATTCAAAGTTTCTACTGGTCGACATTTACACTTACAACAATTGGAGAACTAACAAGACCAAATAACAATGTTGAATACATATTTGTGATCACAGATTTCCTAATTGGTGAGTGATACTTTACACCAGCAATAATGATATTAATTTTAAACGCAAGGTATCGCTCACTAACTTCGTTCTTTTATGTTATCAGTAGCTATTGCAAATATAGTTAGCAACAGTGAGCCGCATAAATGTCAACTACGCTGTCTTACCACAAAGCGACAAAAGATCAAAGAAGGTCACTGCATTTTCTGCTGAAATGGTCAGTCCACTTCAGGGATCTGGAAAATTTGTCTTGAATTTAAGTAAATGCAGAATGAACTGTATTTTAGTCTGCTGACAGTCAGAAGGAAAGTTCGTGCTCGAAAATTTTGGTAATGATACCTTTCTATATACAAATTGTGATTATTTTTTGAGTGAGATGGGCACAACGAACGGAACTTTTTATTCATAAAGGAGATTTCATCAAGTCAAATACGTTTTAGCATAATTTACTAATCAGACATTTTTTGCATTTAAACGAGTTTAAAGAACAAAGTTTAAACCTTTTGTTATTTCATTGTTTTGCAAAAGATGACTTGACAATATTCACCCTTCAGATTAGCATGACTTCCACTTCTGCAATAATTCATGGTTTATGAACCATCGAGAACGCAGCATAAGTCTGTTCAGTACAGCTGTATTTCAACATTTGTAAAACGGTACATACGCACAGTGAATGTGTTGAGAGACGCATGTAGAGGACAATAAATAGCTTTTAATAGTCTTTATTAGATTATGTTTCAAGGAACAGCTTTTTCTCAAATATAAATTTAGCTTAAAGTAAAACTTCTTCGTGTCTTTGCAAACAGCGTATCCATAGGGCAAGAGGGAGAGTAAAGATAACACATCAAATTTTTTTAAAAAAGATGGTCCAATGAGATTTTCCTAAGTATACCTTAAATTTAGTAAGAGTTGTTAGGAGGACTTAACCATCTACTATTTTGCCAACACGTAGTCCCAGGACTCCTATGTTTTTCACTTTTGCTACAGCTGTCTCTGCTTGTTTGTCATTTAAAGACAAAATAACTGTAAGTTGGATCTTTTCTCTTTATTTTAGGTATACTTTTATTTGCAACAGTTGTTGGTTACATTGGAAATGTGGTACAGAATACTCAAACAGATCGTGTTCAATTTCAACATCGACTGGACTCGGTGAAGATGTTTATGCAACACCATCAAATTCCTCGTTCTCTCTGCAAGCGTGTGATTCAATGGTTTGATTACTTCTGGGAAAATAAAAAGCTGAACAGTGAAGAAGATATCCTGAAAAGCCTTCCAAATAAACTCAAGGCTGAAATAACGAGTCATGTTTATCTGGATAGCTTAAAAAAAGTCTCTCTGTTTAAAGATTGTGAAAGAGGTTTTCTTTATGAGCTTGTATTACGACTCCGTTCCCAGCTATATCTACCTGGTAAGTAAAAAGGTCTGTAAATCAATCCATATAACAGTTTGCCCATCGTCATCCTCATCACCATCATCGTATTTACAGGATCTCCGACGACGGGGGGCAGGGGGACATGGCCCCCCACTTATTTGCAATTTGTGCCTTTTTGATATTTTTATTAAAGACTTTTAATTCTCTATAAAATCCAAGCTCTTTAGTTGAGTTTTTGAGTTCATGAGTAAAATTTCTTCTCAAACAGAAGATTTTCATGTTAAGTCAAGTTGCAAAGACCAATGGCTTCATAGCCTTGGTATCCAGTCACGGCCTCGTTTCCCCAATTCAATACGTTGCTTTCAATGAAATTTGAATGCGTCACGAGATTGCATAAGGAAACCCAAATAATTATAACACTGCAATGCCAAAGATAACGTGGAATGTATCACCTTAGTCAAAGCTTCAGTCTCAGTCTAGACTCGAATTCGTGGTGAAAGTTTGGTTACAAGAACGCTGCCTCAAAGATGAGAAAGTTGTTTAACACATTCATTTTAAGCGGGAAACATGGTACCCCAAATATAAATTATAATTTGAGGTAATCAACGAGTATAAGATGCAAATAATTTAATCATAGATTGTTTATAATTAGAGATTAAAGATGTTTAGTTACTTATTGTCATGGCCATTCATTGAGTTTGGCTCTAAAGGATCTAACTTCGTCATGCAAAATATTAGGTGATACCATGGGCACTGTAGAAGAAATATGTGTACTTGTCATGTTCTGACCAAAAGAGAGAAAATGCTTGGTGCTATTCAAGGAAATGTAGAAAGAGAGGTGACAGATGAGGTGATTCAGGACAAGCTTTCGTCTTTGGATAATTTATGCGTCACTAGATGGACAGTGCATGCATCCTGCTTCTTAAAGATCGTAAACAATTATGATGAGCTTATAACCCTGTGGCAAGAGTGCCTTAGCCAAAAGATGACAACTGATGTCAAGGCACGAATTATTGGATGCGATGCAGAGATGCAAAAGTTCTTGCTTCATTTTGGGCTTTCAATTAGGCACAGATTATATTCTTTAACCGACAATCTTTCAAAGAAGGAGAAGATGTCAGCTATCTCTGGCCAGCGCCTTGTGAACTTGACCATAAAGACACTGGAAGAAATTTGATTGAGGAAAATTTAAAATGTTTCTCGACACCATTGTGAAAAAGCTAGGACCACCGCCAAATGGGAGCACCAGGCTTGCCAAGGAAGAGGAATCGTCAAGACTACTCTACTTTACAGTACGTGGAAGGATATGGTCAAGGGGTTCCTGCTAACCATCCCCAAACAGTTGATGACCACTACTGGCAAATCTGTTACGAAGCAATTGATGTGGTTGTTGCTTCAATAAAAGATCTTTCGATCAGCCAAGTTATAAAACCTTTGCAGCTCTGGAAAATGATGCTCCTAAGTGTGATGAAAAAAGGCCGTTTGAAGATGAATTGCAACATTCACAGACCATCTATGGCAATGATGTTTCTATTGAATCCCTCAAAGTCCAATTTGGCATCTTCAAGCAGCTCCTTAGAAATGATCCTGTTTTGATGATATTCATGATAGATTAAAAAAAGCAGACGAAGAGAAATAACTTATTCCCAATGTCATCACAACCTGCAAATTACTTCTTGTCAACCCATCAACAAGTGCAATACCGGAAATATCATTTTCATTGGCTCGAAGAGTGAAGACAAGGTTACGTGACACCATGTCTCAGAAGAGGTTTAATGCTAAATTGTCACAAAGAAACCACAGATGCATTGGACCTAGTCAATGTTGGCAACCGATTCGTTTCACTGCACCAAGAGCGCTACCAGAAACTTGGCAATTTTCAGGCATCAGACATTAAGAAACATTAAGACATTAACACATTAAGAAACTGTAGATATTAACATACAGTAGTGACAATCAAGGCTGAAACGTCATACAGGAAAGATGTCATACATTGTAGGATAGAATAAATGTGAACAAAGTTCCAAGCAACTAACACAACCCTAGTATATTTCAGTCACCCCACATATATTCAACTGCCATAACTGATACTTGGTTAGTGCTGTTTGTTTGATCTTAGGTTTCCTCCATTATTAAATAAAGGTGAAAAGAATTTCCTCTTTGTTAAGAGCATAGTGTTTAATTGTTGATGCGCACAAGTTTGTCTGAATGTTAGGCTTTGTCACAAGTGTTACAGATTTCATTTTTCAACCATTAATTGGAAACACCTTCTGCATGTACTAAAATACTCGTTTTAATTGTGTTAGCGTTGTGAATGTTTTTAATGAAACGAAGATTAGTCATGAAAGGCAGCTCATCTTGTTGTACCATGGTACAGTTTTTGTATGAAAGTTTACCCCTCCCCCTTTTCTGGTCCCGTGGGAGGCCCTGATTCATGGCTCTAATCATCATTATCATCAAAATTATCATATTTACTACCATTATTACCATCATCATACCAATCACCATAGCCGTCAGTATCATCACCAGCATCTTCTTCTTTTTCATCACCATCAGCATGAGAAAAAATCATCATCTTTAGTCTTCCCACCTGAGACACTTTATGTAGTAAGTACACCTGTTGCTTATCTATGTTGCTCACCAATACATCATTCTTCATTATAATTGTTTCATTTATTATTGGTCGTCAGTATCAAAAGGGAGGGAGGTTTTGTCAATTTGTTACTTTAAGTATCAAGAGGAAATTGTTTTCTCTCTTCCCCTTCAACACTAGCTCGTTCCTTTTAAGATAAATCCACAATTTTTTGATATTTCACAATGTATCTGATGGCTAAATAACATGTATGTCAATAGCATGTTCATGTGAATAAGACAAGAATGTGACATGTAGTTTAAACTTATTTCAAATCATGATAAGCTAAGCTCATATTAAAGACTCTTTGTTTCAGTTGACCTTAAGAGAAGGAATGAATGGGGAAAGAAAGAAAGCAGAAGAAGCTACCTTTATAGGCATTAGAGGTCAATGGCATTGATCTAAGCTAAAACATGTTACAAGAATTTTGAAGTACCATTTTTAGCCATGTGGTTATATTTGATCCTCAAATCGACACCGGACCCAGCTACTATTAAGTTCAAATGCTTTACTGAATAAGTCTGCTTGCCTTAATTTTAAGTAAAAAATCATGGTTAAATTAATTTGATTGCTCCATCAGATGACTACATTTACTGCAAGGGAGAACTTGGGTATGAAATGTATATCGTTCATCAAGGCAAAGTTCAGTTCATTGATTCAGATGGAACTACCGTGGTTGAAGAACTAGGTTCTGGTTATCACTTCGGGGAGATTCCTTTACTGGATATGAATCCCTATGGCAACAGAAGGACAGACTCAGTCAGATCTGTTGGTTTTACTGAATTATTTGTGATTTCTAAGAGAGATTTGGTCGAAATTTTGTCTGAGTACCCCTCGATGCGTTCAAAATTTGTCATGTTTGCACAAGACAAACTTAGACATTTTGGAATATGCCAGGGTTTTGCTCCACAACAAGGAAGTCCTACAAGGTAAGCAAAGTTTACGTTTCAAATGCTATTGACATGATTGATGTTCATCATCGATGCGTACGAGTACATTCCATATAGATAGATATTTGTATAAATTTATGAATTGTTAAATATATTGTTTAGGGAGAAGATTGAAAGCAAACGTGAGGGGAAGCGGAGAGAATGAAAGAAAAAAATGCTTTGGCATCAAAGATGTTGATAGAAACTGAGCGTGTGGTGTCTTAGGAAGAAAATACACAGTAGAAAGAAATTGCCCAACCCAATCTTCAGATAAGAAAACCTGATCCTTTTCGCGATCTCTTTGTTAAGTCTTCAAATTTGACTCCCCTTAAAGCTTCCTGCGACATTTTTATCTGTTGGGCAAAACCTTCACTATAATGGATCAGACTCTGTCTGTATCTCTCCAATTTGTACAGCAACAAATGGTTTGTATGAACTGGCTTGGCTCTTGATCCATGAAAGTATTACGGTGCTATCACTCCAGTAGTATGTTTCTATGATAGAGAGCCTTGTCTCCTGGAGTATTGTTTTGCCTATCCCAGATGTGGAATGCTTAGCTTTTGTAATGGTGCAAGTCTTGTCTTCGCAGATACAAGTCGTCACACTGCTCCATTATCCAGTGTCTCCCATCTCAAGTAAGCACATGCAGCAAATACCTTGTCACTGGCATCACAAAATATGTGAAGGGTAGGGTCAGCAACTGCATTCTGGGGTGTCAGATAATGAAGAAACTACACGTTTTCCAAGAAATTCAATTCCTAAAAGATTTGCTCCGACCAACTTAGTCCACATAGACTGCATCGCCATCTTTGCACTTATCATGATAGCAGCAGCAAATCTCATTGGATCGAAGATTTGAGCTATTGTGCTCAAAACTAATTGCTTGGTTAAGGGCTCGGTCTCCATTGCTTTGACTTTGAATGAAATTTCATCAGTTACTTGATTTTACACTGTTCCCAGATTATTTTTGTTGTGCTTGTTGACATCTTTTGATGCTGGCAACATAGCTTTTAATTGTTGTAATACGTCTTGAGAGAAGTTAAATTTTGCAACATTTGATACCCATTTGTTCAAGGTAAAGCCTCCTCTTGCCAGTACTTCTGTTATTCCACAGATCAATGTTGCTGCTCTAATGAGAAAGACTTGGGTTCCAGTGTCAATCAGCAGGTTCCCTTCCTTCTTCCATTTGGCGAATGAACAATAACTCTCACGACTGGCAGCAAGATGTTCCCATTGACTGACCTTGTGGCATTGGCAGTAGCAGTACAAGTCTTCTTTTGGCGACAGTCTTTGATGGCATGGCAGCAAAAGCAGCATTTGTTGCTCTTAACAAACTTCCATTTGTCAACATTTTGTTTTCCTTTGAAGGCTGGGCAGTCTTAAAGGTTGTGCTTTCTCCATGGCAACAGTAACAGTCCTTGGCCTGGATGTGGTTAACTGATCCACAAGCTCTGGTTTTAGATGAGATTGTCTCCAGAGAGTACGCTTGGCTTTTCACTATATGGTTTTTCCAACCATTCACTCAACCCATGAACACTTTCGTCTGCTCATCCTTCCCTGATGTCACGTCCCCAGGGTTCCTTGTCCTGATCAGTCAACTTTTGAAAGATGGACTTTAAAAGCCCTTTTAACTGCAGGTCAGCTTCAAACCCGCATTGTTCAACTGGGTAACAATGTCTTGCATTGTTTAAGCAAAGGACAGAAATCCTGCTTCATCACCTTTCCTCTGCTGCTTCAGGCTTTCTATTCCTTCATAGCAAACATCAGTCAATTGATCATTACATCCAATAGCAGAGTCCGGTTTCTTCCATGCGTCTTTATATACTTCGATGCTGCAGTTCAGCTGAGCAGGCACCTTGCCTAAACTTCAACTTTGTGTTTTGGTCTGTACTATCTGAGTCTACCAAAGTACGGAATGTGGCACGGAATCGGCGATATTTCCTCAGTACTCCACTGAATTTGTTAGTTCCAACTTATATCTCACAATTGGTGTCATTCCTCATTTTTTGCGTCTCCTCTGTTCTCTAATGCATTCTGGGATTCTCCTGACTCAACTGGGGCATTATGGTCTACAAACACTCTTCTTGCTTTGTTGATGGGCAACTTCCCTGGTCAACACTTCCATAAAGGGAAATATCTATTTTTACATTTTATTTATTTGATCACAAAAATACTGCTCAATATGGTCTATTACTTTCTGTATAAATTTTAATCCTAAAAATGAGCGCAAAATGTCTCTTCAAATGCATCTAAAATTTAAATTTCCATATTTGGTAAATAGATTAAAAAGGTTTCTTCTAAAGTCTGATTTGATTTATGCTCAAAAATGTCTTTTTAAGGCTATTTGTGACAATATTTCGCAATTATCAAACCATGTCCCAGACAATATTTTGTCATCTTGTCATGCATTCACAACATTGCCAAAAATCGTTTTGAAAGGGACAGGCTAACTTATACTACATAATCTAATGTTAAAGGGCCTTGAGTTTATACTCCATAAAAACATCCAGAGTCTCCATTATCAAATCTTTCAGAGATCCATAAATCAAGGAAATAATCCATGAAAAGTAAACAACACGATTGTACAACAACAGACACAAGGCTGACTGATCTAACAACAAAGGTAACAACCCCCACTTTGCCTGATACCAAAAATAATCTAAAATAAACATTGTGTACTCAGATGAGGGGTTTTACTTTGACCAATCAATAACAACTTTAAACAACACTCATGCAAGTAAACAGTGTGAATTACGTAAATAAACATTACAAGTTACAGAAGGTATGCACCACAGACTTGACATCTAAAATAGTTAGAAAGCTACGTTATTCAGTAGAACGTCAATATCTAATAGCCCGTAAACTGTGAATTAATATTGCTATCTGCCAAACTGTTGAAGTAAAAGTGGTGGTAGGATACGAGGGTGGGAGAGGCACACCTCTTTCACTCATATAAAACCCCATTCATACTTGTGTAAATTTTATTGCACATGATAAAAATGATCCGACTTTGTTGCAGCAACACTTCATTGATTATAGTAAAAACATGTAAAGCTGTAATTTCATCACAATTGAGTAGCACTGTATACTTCCGGACAGTTTTGTTTCAGCTCCTATTCCTTAGAAGTTTAACAAATATTACAGATCAATTTTTTGTTAATTTTTTCCTCTTCTTTTCAGCACACCACGCGGTGGACTTTCGTCGATCAGAGAGGGGCACTGTGCATCACTCTTAAGCGCAATACCGCGGTATACTCATAGTGATTTAAGAAGCGGATACCAACATTTGGGCTTAGTAGAAGAAGGCAATATAGATGATGGAGTGCCTTCTCCTCAAAATGCCGGTCAGTCACGAAAAGCTAGCGTCTGTGGGAAGTGTGTGTCAAGAAGATTAGATGAGATTGAAAATCGTGTTTTTATAGACATTCAGCTTGAAAGAATGCAACAACTCGATAAAATGAGACAGCTTGAAACAGCATTAAAATTACTTGTTGAGGAGAGAAATGAAGATTCTTGTAGCATATCCAAGGAGAACAAAGATGGGTATTAGAAAGGAAAGTAAACAATTGCCAATATTACCTTGTGTGACTCATTGCAAATTATTCATTTTAGAGAGCGAGCTGTGAAACAAATTAACAAGATGCAACAGAGTTAAGATGATGTCGTAACCTTTTTTAAATTCTTCACAACTTTGCACAAAGCGGTACTTGTAAGACATAAGCTACATTTTTTGTTTTCACAAAATTTCTCGGCTACGACGATTCACGACGTGTCCTAGATTTGTCAGAATATTGTCTGTTTAGCCAACGAGTCCTGATAATGCACTTGAAATGATTACTTGACATGAAATACATGCATGCATTTAAAAGTAATATAAAGTGCCATAAACCAGGCCAAAGTTTAAGTCTTACACGAGCACTTCAAAACCCCATTAATATTGCCTCAGTTAATTACATCCTCAACTGAGTTTTACCTGGCTTGTTTTTATTATTCGATCCCTTAGCAACACGATCGGTATTATAAAGTTTGTTTTTGTAATACAGCTTTGGTAATACCAACACTAGTATCAGTGGCTATGGTAAACCGATAACCTGTAGAGTGAGTAGGTGAATTTGTGGAGACAAACAAACATTGTTCTCTCTACCGTCAAGGGATGGAATTTGTTTATCAGAGCACAACATTGGCATGGGAACATTTGCTTAAAACATTGATGTAGCAACAACTAACTTCCTTGCACGTCTCTCGGCAAGCGAGGCATTGGCAGTGAAGTAATGTTACTTCAACGAGATTTATAGAGATATAAACGGATGTGTCAGACACGGAGGACGGTTATTTTGGATAAACAATTCTTCGCTTGAACATAGTACAAGATATCTTCAAGTTTCAGTCTTCTAATGTGTGAACTGAACGTAACCATTTGAAATTAGATTCCGGGTAAGCTTCAACAATCACATATGTAGCTGGTTACTTACCTGTTTTAGAACTGCTTTTCATTTCCATCATCCGATGTTTTCCTGGCAAAATATTAAATTAATACAATAAGGCAAAGACTTTTTATTGTAGTCCTTGGGATTTGAGCCAAGAAAAGTAATCAAGTGCATATTATATGCATATTATATGATATAGGTAGCTTGTATTAGCATGGTGACAGTTATTCTGAGTATTTGCAAATGCAAGTTGTAATCATGAATCTTCCGTGTCTGTTTCTTGTGTTGCCTACTACCGACATACACTGCTGTCTTCCTCTCTGATCGAGACGACTTTGCCTGACTCTGGTCGAGAAGACTTTACCAGCCTAGGAAACACAATTTGCGTTTTCCATTATCGCAAAAACATCTGATGTGATAACAATGGCGTCTCTAGTTTAATGCAAGGTGGCCATGCTCTGATTTTCATGATTTTCGTTGAAAGTTATTGTTTTCTGTTCGGCAATTTTCTTTTGACCTCTGCTTTGGTTGCAAACATTGGCTGAAGCTGCTTCAACAAATAATTTATGGAATTGCAGTAAATCCGCAAATAAGCCCTGAAATAAGTCCTCCCTAGATTACGCTCCCATTAGGCAATATTCGAGAGAGTCATGTGCAGAATACTATGAGGAATAAGCCTCACGGGGTAGCAATTAAAATTGATCAATACAACTGAGGGGCGGATCTAGACCTTCGCCACATCCGCATTGGCGAAGGTTAATTTTTAGGTTTGCAGAAGTGCCAAATTTTCCGAAATCACGAAAACCTTTGCTTCTTAAATTTACTTTTTGCCTCGTTTACAGCGTGCTTAATTGCACCCAGACAAAAGGTCATGTTTCTAATGTTGTTTAGCTCTGAGGTATCACCAAAATTCATAGCGGATATCCCTTTGTCACTGAACCGCTTACAGAACCAATAAGATTTTGTGCGAATGTCGTACAAATTTATCATAAATTAGGCCTGCGCGCGCCTAATGTTCTTGATTTTGATGCCTTGAGAGCAAATATAGGTGACATAATATCCGCAAAATGAGGAACAAATTTCGTCAGATAGTTTGCAAAACCAACAAAGGAGTCCGACTCTTTGCAAGAGGCTGGTGGTGACAAGGCCGGCAAATGCTTGACTTTCGAAGGATCCGGTTTCAGCTCAAATTTAGTAACTAAATGGCCGAGGTAAAGAACCTCAGACGCGGCAAATTTACACTTGCTCCATTGGATTTTCAAGTTATTTTTGCGTAATTTCTCGAAGACTGTTTGAATATCATCAGCATTTTGGTGCCAAGATTCCGAAGCAATGATAATGTCATCAATATACGGAATAACGCCACGCACCTTCATGTCAGCAAATATTTGGTTCATTGTGCGTTG